>JAQHUG010000080.1:7801376-7812280 GCA_028555095.1 Dicrostonyx torquatus
TTGATGGCTCCTCCCAAACCAGGCTGATTTTTCAGTTATGATTGTTACTTTATTTTTACTCTGCTTTCTTTCTTCAGGAGAATACTTCATATATTTGCTATGGTATTCATATGCAAATCTATCCACCATAGCTCTTTTATGAGTAGAGAAACTATATAATGTATTCAGAGTATATTCAGAGTATAAACAATTTAAGATGAAATTAGGAGTGTACACAATTATGCAAAGACCAGGAGCTGCCAGGAAAAGCAGCATTGAGGTCAAAGAATAAACAATGATACAGCACAGAATGCGAGTCAAGAATGAGCCGAGGGACAGTGCACAAGGATGCCTAAGCCCATGGAGTAAAACCAGTGTAAAGTAGCAGTAGGGAAATCCACAGTGACTGGAAGAGTTACCCGGTCAGCTGAGAGTGACAGCTCCACTCTTTTTGGTTTCCAATTCTAGTGCAATCCCTGTTTGCCACAAGGTGAAAGTCACACCATTTTAGATCCAGTGCTATGTGTGTAACTGTGTGAGCGTCAAGGCCTTTACTGCTGATTCCCTAGCTTTCTAGCCACACACTTGCTGAAAACCCCCATCTCTGCTGTGAAGATTGACTTTTTCCTGCCTCTCTTTCTTTTTTTTTTTTAACTGCTCTTGTACCCTTAGCCCTATCTTGTATATCCTGTCTGCCTTAAATGTTCAACATTCAAAAGCCTGTATGTTTCAGTGTCTATGTTACTAATCATTATTATAAATAGAATGAAGGATACTTCGTAACATCTACATAAAATATTAAAATGTGTTTAAAAATATGTTGTCTTTCACTTACTTTATGAAAATGTACCTCTTTTATGTTCTCCTATATAACCTTCATTTTTGCCTGAATTCAGGATCCAAGCCAATTGTTATTGATATTGCCTATTAACTGTCATACATAGTAACATAGACAACCTGTAAATAGTCAGGTAACTCTTACTACAACATATTCTTTTACTTATATTTTATTTAGTCACTGTGGATGTAGGACAACATCAGCATCCCACTTGTGTTATGATTTCATAACTAATTGAAGCTTCTCGAGAGTGGGTTAGAAAAACATAGACATAAAATTGTGATATAAATCATTGAATGGATATTAAAATCCATAATGTTTTGTCCATTTTTAGAATAGCTTTCTCCATATACTTTCCAGTTAAAAAAATCACAGTGTAAAATGCAAAGAATATTGCTACAGTGCTGTTTTTCTGATTATTATACTAATACTTTTTATTACTCTAAAAAATAAGGTATTTCTTTATATTTATTGTGAATGAAGTCTTTTGCTTCTGACAAATTTTGTTTCCAAACTCTTGTGTGTTCTGTCTGTATTTGGTCATTGGCATTCCATCCATTGAAATGTATTCTGTATGTGTATTGTTCTGAGCTACATTTTAAATCTTGTTCTCCACAATTCCTACTTTGCCATTTGAATTCAGTAATTTCGGATGCAACCGTATGTAGAAATACGGTCACTGCAGGTGCAAGCAGTCAAGTTTATGTGGTGTATATTTAGCCAGGGTTCACTGGAATCTGACATGACTTACATCTTTGGGACACCATCTTCTGTGAGGAGATAAGTGCACATGCAGTCGTTCACCCCACTTGAACACGAAGACACAGTTCAGAGTGCTGAAAAAACAACGAAGCAAAGGATTATGAAGAGGACCAATGGACCACCAGAAGCTACCCAAGGCCTGCAGTCAGTTCTTCCTCGTGATCCTCAGAAGAAACTTAGCAAGGCATCAAAATGCCTTGATTAGTTTGGGGGGAGGGGTAGTTGGTGGAATAATCATCTTGATGATACATGCATAGTGTTTCTGTTTTATTCTGCTAAGTTGGATAGTGTTCAGACTAACCTATATGTTGTACTCAATATAAAGATTTGAATTCTTTCTGACGGTAAGAGTCAATGGCATTGAGGACACTCAGAGCACTATGTCAAAGTCATAAAATCGAGTCTCAGCATTTTATCACGTTACCCTAAATCCTATTCTGTAAACTCCAAACAGAAGAGCATTTATTTTATCTGTGGATTTGACTATCTGAGATAGTTTATATCATATTCCACGACTGGAGTCTGTGACATGTACCCTTTGGCACGTGCCTTGTTTCATCAAAGATAATATTTTCAAGGCCCACTCATTCCCCCAACTCACGGTTTTACATAAAGGAAGAAATCATCCCTGAATCGGCACCTTTGCAGAGGTGTTATCACCCAAGACGAGGAATCTCTTCAGCGCATTTTAATCCCTCAATTTCAGAGTAAGTTCAAGATATTACTATTGCCTCACCCAAAGTCACACTGTGGTTGTTTGGTTTCTCAAATATAATTAATTTCAGCCTCTATTCTAAGAGGAAGTGTTGTACTCATTTACATGGGAAAATCAGTGTGTTCATGTTTCACACACTGACTATGTGTTTACACAGACTGGCAATGATCCCAAAGTGATGGTTCATTTTATGTGTTAACATACATGGGCATCAGGTGCCTAGATATTTGATCAAACGTGATTCTGAGTGTGTCGGTACAGGTGTGCCTGGATGAGATTAACATTGGAGTTGACATGCAGAGCAAATTGCTCTCTCGTAGGGGTGGGCCTCACTTCACCAACTGAAGATCTGAATAGCAGATGGAATTTGCTTTAGCTCACTGGTAGACTAACCAGGATTTGCTTCCTTTCATATCTCCAACTGGAACTTAAATCTTCAGCTCTCTCCTTTTCTCAAGCCTTGCACACTGTGTCACCTAGGTCTCAAACTTGATGTCTATGGCTCTAGGGACTGCATCTCAATAATGATATGAAACAATTCCTTATAATAATTACAGATAATAGATAGATGATAGATAAACAATACATACATAAAAACATACATACATAGATGATTAGATACATAGATATAAATGATAATGGCTAGGTAAATTGGAAAGTAAGCAAGCACAGTCATATCATTTTATGGATATATTAATCCATATACACTTATATAGAGGTATCTATATCCCTATGTAGTTATTTCTAGGTATCTATCACCTATTCATATCCATATAGTGCAAATACACTCATCTATACATAGACAGATAATATACTTGATAAATAAATTTTGTGCATATGTCTATGCTTGAACAAACTTTTATAATCTGCTAGAATACATGCAGATATACACATATATTATACATTAATAAGTACATACATATGCATATATGTATTTGTATGTAATTAGTTCTTTATCTATTAAGTGTCCTGACTAATATGTCTGTCATATTTCATTTATTAGCAAACATGTTTTCTAACAGGTGGGAATATATATGTACTAGCAACAGTATTTACTCAATTCGCTGTCTCTGGAGAAAGCCTTTTCCTAAGGTTGTTCTTTTCTAACTATCTCCGAAATATAAAGTGATTTAGAGCCCAAGATTAAGTCCCTGATACAGTAAGTGCACTACTTTACTCCTTCAATCAAAATTCTTCAAACGTAAAATATTATTAGTGTTCATTAATTAAAATGTGTGTCTTATTTCTCATTAAACTAAGATAGTGTCTCATGATTTCCAGCTGATTGAAGACTGGCATTCTCAGTATTCAGTTTTCACAAGTTATCAATGAGCCTGCTAAAGAAATAACTTACCCCATGAGAAAAAAAATGCCAAAATGCTAAAGTCGATATAAAATGAAAGTGATTTTTGTTGAACATTCATAGCTCAGTCCCTGACCAGACCATCTGCAGTTCTCAGGCAATGGGCTACAAACCAAGGTCATTCCAGTGCCAGTGGCATCAGCAATGAGATGTGAGAATGTCTTAGCTGAGCAGTACAGCTGTTTTCAATAGTTAGGGGCACAAGTGTGAAACCTTTAGTCAACAGTGCATTAGTACAACTTGTATCAGGCACAACGAGGAGCCACATATCACTGACCTCTATCAGTCAGCACCAGAATTTTCAGGCAGAATCATTATTATCCAAATTCAATATGGAAAATGCCATGGATGTCCTACTGAGCTCCAGAGGGTCTTTTTAAAGATCCTTTAGAGGTAACCCTCGAGAAGACACTTTGGAGGATATCCAAATTGAAATATGCTGATCGGTCACTGTTGAGAGAATGCCTTGTAAGTGTTGGGGGAGGGGTGACTGATAACCTCCACAGAAACTCTGGTGTATTCTCTCCTTCCTTGGTGTCAGTTACAAACTTAAATTTCTATTTTCCGGAGTGCATGCCTCCTGCATGCAATCTTGCTTTCAAATCCTGATGGCTTAAATCACATCCACTGTTTATTCTTCAGAAGGAAGTTTCTATCTGTAACAAATTCAAGCACTAGCTGGTGTCTAGGAATTTTTGAAATATAAATTAATTTTGAATCACGCAAACGCCACTATATTCTTCAAGATGAAGCTTTTCCATTTAAATTTCATGAAAGATTAGGGCATCTGTAGAGGAAATGTGGATGGACTCAAGGTAACTGTTTGCATTTAGATGTTGGGAAATAGCAAGAGAGATGGTTTTGTGTTCTTTGCATTTGCATATTTATGTGGGTAAAGAAAGGCACGAGGATCAAGAATCTGAACTCTGGAATGGAACTTCAATAAATCAATCTAGCGACAAGAATTTTTCATAGATCAACCAATTTCGTTCTTCCCACATTTCTAGATGGGATAAACCTTACTTTCTCACATCGCACAATTTTATGAAGAGAAAATGTAATCAACTCATTTTTAGGGAGGAAATAAAATCACCATATCTTTTACACTTCAGATTCAATTATGCCTCAATTTCAAAAGTAATATACTAGCTGGACATGATGATGCATTCCAATAATCCTGCATTTAGAAGAAGACCAGGAGTTCAAGGTCAGCTGGGATACAGGAGACACTGTATCACAAAACCAGAAATAACTAACAACAGAAAAATGAAGCATACATCGATATAGTCATTACTCTTATATTAGTCAGGACTCAGTACAAGAACAGAACTAATACACTGTGAATATAACTAGGAGAGAATCAAGCTCTCCTTCCAAAAGCCACAGAGTCCTATTATACCTATCTGAAGGCTGCAGGACTGTGAAACTAGTATCCAGTTAAGAAGATGAGAAACCCATGATGCATCTTCAGTTCCAGGCTGAAGACCTGCAGGCTCTCCGGAGAATGTGTTCATTTCAAGGCTGAAGAATATATATTTGATATCCATAGGTAATGAAGTCTACACAAACACATGACTGCCTATAAAGGACCGAGATTTTGCCTTTTGTTCCATTGAGATCCCCACCCACATTCAAAATGTGTCTTTCCCATCACATTCCTGATTCCTATGCTAAGCTCTCTGGAAATAACTTCAGGGCTCCATGCATTGAGAAAGTGTGAAAAATCATTCAATCTAATCAAATTAACAACTGGGATTAACCATCACACTCTCCAAATAATAGCCCACATCAAACTTCAAAAGGTGAGACATGGTTTACACCAATTTATGCTGCACATATGGTTTTGGCTATGTGACCTCCCACTGTGAGTGGCCAAACTTTGAGAGAACACACCTTTAAATAAAACCGACTCTCCCTCTCAATACTAGTAGCTGTCAATTACCAGTAGGCCCTCAGCTAGGGGTGGGACTCCAGTTTCAACTTCTTTCACCAGGCTGAAATTTTTGCCCGGGTTACGCTTGCACAGGTCTTGCATATTCTATCATAACTACTCTTGAATTTTGACACAGAACTGCCCGGTTGTGCCTCGAATACAGTTCCTTGCAGTCATCTATCTCACCCGGCTCTTACAGTCTTTCCTCCACTTCTTCCACAATGATCCCTGAGCCTTGGGAGGAAGAGCTGTGACAGGGAAGATCATCCTGCAGTCTTCTGTTCCATGTGCTTTGACTAGTCATCAGGCTCGCGTTGACAGTCATCTACCCCACAAAGAAGCTTCTCAGATGAGTGCTGGAAGTTGTGAAATCTACCGGTATAAATGTAAGTCATCAGGATTGGAGTTGACAATGTATCCAGCACAAAGTAAACTTGATGGTTCTTTTTGGGGGACAGGTAGGACTTTTTTTCTTAACTTATAAAGTAGGATACAAAAGGGTGGGTGGATATGGAAGGAGTTTGGAAGGGGATGATATGATCAAAACACATCATCTCAAAAGTGAATTAAAAATAGTTTACATCTATTTTTTAAAGAAAGACGTGCATTATCCAGGAAATCCATGATGCAATTCCTATGAGATGGCCCTTGGGTCTGGAACTTCCCAGTGATGTAGTTAATTGGATTTACCCATGCTTCTGAGGATAAAATAATTTCCTCACCTTAAAATAAATGGCTAACAAGCTGCAAAAGGGAAAAAACCGACCTACAATTGGAGTTTGGGCATGCATTTGTCTTGCAAATTGAAAATCATGAGCTAAAACTGACAACATTCACTTTTGAACCCCAAAGAATAAATATTTTAGTTTGAGCTAAATTTTTCAAAATCATAGACTCTTAGAAGTCTGAGATAATATAATTTCTGCTAATATTTTCTTTGATATTTTCCCCTTCATCACCTTGCTGACCTCTGTCAAGTAATAGCGATTAGACTATCAGCTGAACTATGGAGGGGAAAATTAAAACTTTACAATAATTCTGCCTAATAGGGATTATGAGATTGACTTGAAGATTAATCAAGACATTTTGCTTTATAGACATAATTAGTCTAATAATATGCATATTCATTATCCTGGGGATATCAATTTCTTTTTGTAGCAGGAGGTTATTGCAGAAGGCCACAACTAGTCAAAATGCAGATAATAACTGACTATGGAGTTTCTAGCTCCAACCAATAAAGCTATATCACAGCTCCTGTACTGGACTCAGGGACATCTGAGAATGGGGAATGAAGACTATAAGAGACAAAGGACCAGGGACTATGAAATTATGCCATCTAGCTATGACGGTGAGTAAGTAACTATGAAATTGCAATAGCACGGCTGCCTAAAGAAGACCCAGACCATTCCAACCAACGTTGACAATGGAGTAGGAGGATATCTCATGGGTCTCCACCCCAAGATGAAGAGCTACAAACAATAACTACTGAGAAAAGGAGAATTAGTCTTGCCCAGGAGTGAGCCCTGTGGCTGGTTATCCAACACCAATCATCTCTAAAACATAGGTGCAGGCAACATTGAAAGAAATTACTAAGTTATATTTATCTTTATTCAGTTATACATATATATGTGTGTATGTGTGTATAAGTAGATAGATAGATGAGAGATAGATAGATAATAGATAGATAGACAATGGCTAACGAAAAGGAGGCTGTTAATTTGGTAGGGAAAGGGGCAGGACATGATGGGGTAGGAAGAAGAAAAAGGAAGAGGAAAATAATTATAGTATATTTTATAATAAAATTAAATAATAAAAAATCTTCTCTTTTTAAAAGTTAACACTGTCCATACACACACGAACCCATCTTCCTCTTTTTGAGGCAATGACTCCATAGATATTTACTGGGCACAATATATGAAAGACAGTGTTAAGTGTCAAAATGGGTTTTAATAAAAGAAGAAATGTGTAATCAGAAGGGGTAGCTAATGTGTCAGGTGCTACATTTTCTGACAAGCATAATCTTACATCCTCTTAAAATGTTAAAATCCACTAGCTAGCATCTGCTTTATGCAATTATACTTCCTACCCAAGGCATGATTTGAATCAATTTGATCAAATTTGTATGTGTGCCTAAAAAGAAAAAATCCAAGGAAGTAAAACAAACTGAAGAATCTCAAGATTATCCCTTACATAATGTGGAAATGTACTGAGCAATCACCAGAAAGAATGAGGTAAATTTAGGGAATAATTTTCTTATGAGAGAAGTTGCAATTCTTTCTTTGTATCCAAATAGTCTTGATTATAGATTCACATATATTTTAATTCTCTAGTCCCCTTGCATGTCCTATCTTCTCTGTATACTCTAATTGATGTGAATATCTCATTTCAAGAACTCATCCTGGAACATCTGCCACATCACCTAGCAACACAGCAGAGTTGTTTGTATCCATTTGAGAAGTATTTAGCATCTGTTAAGCATGCATCCCAAGAAAGGATGGGGGATGGCATAAGATAAATCCTAATTATGATCAACTCTGACATATACAGAGACAGGCCACATCACATTCCACAACTCAACTTTAGAATATTGTTTCTCTCAACATTTTTTTCACATGTTGTGAATGGCCAAGTAGGATACGGGGGAGCTAAGGGACAATATGAATATAGAGTACTTACATATTTGAGCTAGACATAAAAGCCTGTTATGGGACTCTGTGGTGGCTTGAATGAGAACTATCCCCACGGGAGCATCTATATGAACATTTGGTCCCCAGCAGGTGTTGCTGTTTATGGGGCTATGGAACCTTTAGGAGGGACAGCTTTGCTGGAGGAAATATGTCAGTGAGGGCAGGCTTTGAGGGTTTATAGGAACTCCCTACTTTCTGCTTTCTCTCTGTCTGCTTCCTCTGTGAAGGGAACTCTGATAACTCGTCTTAATGCTTCTGTCTGTGATCATGGTATTTTATTACGAGAATTAATACAGACTTGAATGGGTCAGGGGTACGCATGGAATTAAGTATGGGATGAAGAGAATAAATAACCTGAGCCAAGTGGGGGATGGGATGAGGAAAAGCCCACGAGGCCTCAACTCTACAAAAGGAAATGGAAGAAGTTAGGAGTGGGAAAGGTGGTCCTCCCTGGAGAAGAACATACCAATGGAGTGTCCGTGCCAAATAGACAACCCTGAAAACATACATACAGTAACATTACATGGACTCAACAGGTTATATTTAGAAATATTATATATATATATATATATGTGTGTGTGTGTGTGTGTGTGTGTGTATACATATACATATATATATATATATATATGCATACAGTAACAATTAGTGAGAGGGAAGACATGAATTTAAAAGACAGTGAAGACAGGTATATGAGAGGGTTTGGAGAGAATAAAGGAAAGGGACAAATTTGTGATTATATTATAATCTAAAATAAAATTTAAAAAAAGAAGCCATGTGGAAGCTGGCTCTCTCACCACGCAACTGGACAAGAGTAGGATAGTAGGACACCTGTGTGTGAAAGAAGAGGGACAAATACTCGGGCTTAAAAAATTAAGCAAGGATGTGAAAGAGGAACTAGGAGAAGGACTGGAATAAAGATGGGTTAACGAGAGGATCTGTGAAACAGTCTTAGGAATAATACATAATAGTGAGCTAATTTCAAAATGTACCTTGAAAACAGAGTTTGAACTAAATTTACTCTGCATGGGTTGACAATGTCCCTCCTAAAAGACATGGGTTATTAAATAAAAAGTCACAGTATAGGTATGAGATACCTCCCTATGAGTTATTGATCAGGGATCTACAGAGGTCTCCAAAATAACACTGACTATTGCTTTGACTTGACTTATCCAGCATAACTACATGGTAAAATCTTATTGTTGAAGACACCATATACTCTAGCTGTAGGGCATAAAGAATGCATCTGAAACCCACCAGGAAACTGCCTCTGTGCTGTCTAACTTTCATAGTACCTTAGATGTTACACATGCTGTAGATGGAAGTTTCTGTCCCACCTGGTCCTGCAGCTGTTCAGTCCCAAAGAAACACACAGAGGTTTATATTAATTATAAATTGTCTGGTCTATTAACTCAGACTTACTACTATTCAGCCCATACAACTTAAATTAACCCATAATTCTTGTCTATGTTTAGCCACGTGGCTTGGTACCATTTATCAGTAAGACATTCTCATTTGCTTTCTCTACATCTGGCTGATGACTGCACCTCTGCCTTGCTTCTTCCCAGAATTCTCTTAATCTGGTCGCTGTACCTATACTTTCTGTCTGTCAACTGATCAATCAGTGTTTTACTAAACCAATATGAGTGAAAAATCTTTACAGTGTACAAGAGTATTATCCCATAGCACTTCCCTTTTTTCTCTTTTCAAAACAAAAAACCCTGAATCTAATCTCTTTTGTTTTGCTTTTTTCCTGACCACTATCCATAACAACTTGTAAACAACATACTTAACAAAGACAAAAATCCACAAAAGATAAAAATGCCTTAATAAGAAAAGGTACCAAGCCATGTGGCTAAACACAGACAAGAATTATGAGTTCATTTAATTTGTAAGGGATAGTTAGTAATAAGCCTGAAAAATAGGCCAAAACATTGATAATTAATATAAGCCTCTATGTGCTTATTTGGGACTGAATAGCTGTGGGACCAGGCAGAACAGAAACTTCTGTCTACAGCATGCTACTGGGAAAAAGACATCAGTATTCTTACCCAGTGCTGCAATAATGACCTTTTGTGTAAGGTATGCTTATTGGTTCAATAATGGCATGACTCTTGTGGGGTGACAAACCACTTTCTGATTGGATTTGAGGCCAGTTTGTTCCACAGGAGAGCCATTTCATCCCTAGTACTGTAATCCTGATCAAATCCCCAGGTCTGAAGAGGTTATAGGCCATAGGATAGAACCTTCTGTTGTTATGTTGCTAAGTGGTCAAGCCATCAAATTGCTTTCTAATCATTATGTTTATATCTACAGATCTGGTTTACTGACATCCTTGGTCAGAGAGGCTTCATTTTGCAGTGGACAGCAATCAATGGAGAGATTCATGACTGGTAATAGCACACAGGAAAAGAAACAGGCTACTCAACCCTAAATATGACAGCTATATTAATAGCACCCCCACCAAGGAAATGGACATGTCATATGGATAAATAGAGGACAGATATATCATTGTACATGTGTATTAAATTCTCAAAAATAAAAAAATATTGAACATCAGAAATTTATTTCTGTTTTCTTTCTTTGTGTGTGTGTGTGTGTGTGTGTGTTATATAATATGTTTAAATGCT
>JAQHUG010000081.1:2121-28283 GCA_028555095.1 Dicrostonyx torquatus
GGGGGAGCGGGAGGGCCGGGAACAAGGGGAGTAAATGTAAATTTTGCTTTTAACAAAAATAAATAAATAAATTAAAAAAAATAAAATAAAAGCTCCCGAATTTCCTATCCCTTTGCCATCTGAATTATTCTGCTGTTTTAAAGCCCAAGGCTTTGCTTTTTGGCACTGTGACAAATGTATTATTCCTGCTAATTTGAATTTTAAAATAAAGGTAATAGAAACAAAATGTGGTGTGTTTGGTGTGGTATTATTCACAGTTTATAGGGAAGGACACTGTAAGGATACCAGGGTCAGCCTTTGCCTTACAGATTTAAGACCTTACGGCCTTTTTATAGGTTTCCATGCAGGCTCCAGGTTTCTTCACTGAAGGTCACAGTGGACTCTTTCACCTAGGTAGTAGCTCCCCATTACCTTGCTGGTCTGGACTGATAGCCCTGGAATCCCCTTTGCTTCCAAAGGAAAGAACATTTGAGTCGCAGACAAATGGCATCTATAAACCCTTCCAGAGCTGCATTTGTCCTGTCTGTCTCCTTTCAGTCACTATTTTATTTCTGCCTTGTAAATTTAAAGTGTGTGGTTGCTCTTTTTTCAAACTACCTTTCTTTACAGTCCAGAAGCAGCATTTCCAAATCCGACAGCAACTTCTGCTGACACCCATCCTTTAGTGAAGTCGCCTCTATTGACTCCTGATAGTCTGGCTTTAAACCTGCCCCGGAGTCTCCTCATCAGTGTGTGTGACACAAATGTCCCCTGGAGAAGCACTGTTTAAATTTCTATACAGCAATCAATTTGTGGTGCAAATGGATCCCACCCCTAAACTCAAACAAAAAATAGCAAGCTTTGCTTACAAAACCCTCGAGACATTGGATATAATTCGCCCACTTCTGTATGCCAGGGGAGCCTTTGAGTTTTGGGAACAGGGTTAGCTATATGGTTTTTATTAAATGAGAGAGGTGGCAAAGAATAGGTACACAACATCCACAAGACTTCCTGTCTCTCTAGCGATTTTGGTCACCAATACATGCAGTGCAACACCGATCAGCCTTATTCCAAGACCACTCCCAGTAAGCCAATTGCTTTCATCCAACCATATCTTGGTCCTCAGTACTGGCTGGGAAGATTTTCCTACTCTGGCCTCTTGCTGAGGTTCTGAAACAATGCATAAGTCTCTCTACAGAGACAGTCTAGGCAGTTGCTTCTCTAGTAAGCTAAGCAACAGGATCTCTGGGACTTGGCAGCTGCTGTGGGTGCTGCCTGGCCAAAAAAAAAAAAAGCAAGTCTTATATGTTCAAACCTAGAAAATTTGTTTTATGTGGACAGTGTTCCCTCTAAGGAGTACTGTTGGTTAAAACTTTTACACTTTTTTAGGAGCGCTAGAGGAGAATCATGAACGCCTTCTACCGACCTCATTGGCCAGAGAGTACACCTGTCTGCTTACAGAGCCTGATCTCTCTGCCTCTGCTGTGGAGGAGTCCAGGAAAGCAGGTTTAGACTCCTCTCAGGAGCCCAGCAGCAGCTGCTACACTTTGTCTCATCCCTTGTGTCTCGGAAAGCTTTTCCTTGTCTCAGGCTCCAAAGGAGGTAGACAGAAGGGAGTACACCCTTTCCTACACCCCTCCATGGCTTCGCAGTCAGGACTTCTGAAATGTAAAAGGCTTCACTGTTTTTCTGCCATCATCAAAATCCTTTTTTTTTCCTGGGTGGTGGGTTTCACAGAGGCGTAACAACACATACCACATCCTCAGGATCACCTGGGAACTTGTTAAAATGTGAAATTTTCAGGCCCTACTAAAGACTTACTGACTCAGAACTCTAGTAGAGTGATTAAGGTGATTTAAGGTAGTTCAGGCAGAAGTCAAGTTGGAAGAGACGTGAACTTAGACTCTGGAACCAGGCACTTGAGTGTTATGTGAAGTGTGGCTTAGGGATATGTGACTTCACTTTTCTGTGCAATGCTTCTGTTGCCTCGACTCCGAAATAAGAGCATTGTTTTTATTTGCTTCAGATTAAGGGTTTGTAATGGTAGCATGAGTCCCTGAAATAGAACATGTATCAAATACTCTAAAGATAGGTACAACTTTCATTATAATATCTTCTAAATGAAACTCAAGTTGTGAAAGTGGGGGCAACAGGAAATGTCAAGGAAGAGGCAGCAGTTACTGTTTCAAATATGCTTATCCTCAAAGTTTGAGAAAAACAAAATGGGTTTCTTTCAGCCCCTTTAAGCCCATTTCGTATTTCACAATTTGAAGGAGCTGGCTCTCTCACACTTTACTTCAAATTAAAGACTGAGTGGGAGCCTGTAGATTCCCTAAAATAAATGGTTCAGTGACGTTTACCAAAACCGTGCAGTAATTGTACGGGAACTAGTTTTGCTATCCCGTCAAACACTGCTTCTTTCTCCCTCAAGGGCTGACCTCAGCACTAATTTGCTGATTTCTGCATTGCCGTATTGTGTTAAAGAAGCCCATGACTAGCCGAGAAATCAGAGTTTTAAAATCCCGAATCTTCTCCATTAGGAACATTTGACCTGTGTTATCATAGACTGGCTGAGGTTAGAACTGATGAAATGAGCTATGGGGAAAAAAAATGCTGTCTTTTCCATATAAGGTAAGTTTAATTCTTTAAAAATGCCGATGACCATTGAGTAACCTATGTAATTTACTAAGCATGAGCTATTTACTCTGTTTTTCAGAACACACCCTCTCCTACCTGATCCATCAGCAGACCTCTGAAGGGGAGGCTGTACACAGATTTGAAAACTAATGCCTTCCACAAATGGGGGAAGCTAGCACGTTATAAGTGGCAGACACCCATCTTTTATTTAAAAGAAGATGTTATGTTGATATCAAAATTCCCTTTGAACTTCTTCAGTAAAGGTCAGACTCACCGATGAAACACTGAGCATAGCTGATACCAGCTAGAAAGATTTCCCTGTGATACTTCGGAGAAATACTGATGATGGCCTGTAGCAAGGGGAAAAGGTTTACTTGGAGATTAGCTGAATCTTTTAAGTCTTCAACCATCTGCTTCATTTGAATTTTCTTACAAAATGTATAGTAAAGTTCTGGTGTCAAGGATTACATTGAAACAAACAAAATGTTGGGAAAATGAGGACTTTTCCCATTAGGGTACCTGTAGACATCATTCATTTTGCTAATATTTTAAGTATGACGTGGATGGCTTTGTATCCTGAAAACACAGGACTGGGGTTAAAAAATAAAAACATTTTTAAGTAAGAATCATACTGATGAACTATCTCATCAAATTTTTTCTCATTTTATGCAGAGGAAACTCAGGGCCATGTTGGTACCCGGCTTGGTGAGTTATAATACTTTGTTACAGTTTGGATACAGTACAATTCCCCCAAAAGATCGCATGTATTCAAGGCTTGTTCTCCAACTTGTGGTACTGAGAGATGGTCAGATCATGAGAGTACTAACTTGGTCAATGGGTTACTGTCCCTGAAGACTTCATATCTAAATGGACTACTGCCATTTGCTAAAAGTGAGGCCTATGGTAGGAAGTTGGTCCCTGGAGGTGTGTTTTGAAAGGGTCTAGCTCTTCCTCAAACCCTTCCTCTCATGTTTTTGTTTCAAGAACATCATGAGATAATCAGTTCTGTCCTAATTTGCCCTCCCCACTGTATCACAAGGATAACTATGATGGGGCCAAATGACCAAGGGTTGAAGCCATGAGCCAAAACCAACCTTCCCTTAAATTGTCCACAGTGATGAGAACTGAAGAACACAAAAAAATCGCTGTGACTAAAGCTGGCCATGTGGTTCTTAAATCTTTGGAACTGATACGTGGAAGGAATTTGGAACGACTTTGGAAACTAAATTAGAGAACGCCTAGGATACTGCAAGTACAGCTACATGGGAGCTACTGGTGGGGTCTCAGAAAGAAAAGAGGAAAGGGAACAGTGGTGACCATGCTAATGGTGTAGGGGTAGGGGGGCATATATGTTACATTCTGCTATAATGTTTGCTTTCCTTTGTTTTGTTTTGATGTATCCTTCCACTGGACCATTTAATACTGTATTTAAAGTTAGGGTGATGGGGAAATTTCAAGGCAGCACAGTGTTCAGTCCATGGTGTGGTTATTGTGAATTTTTTTTAGCCAAGTCTTCAGTGAGAACCACATGGAGAAGCAGAGCAAGAAGCTATCTGAATGCGGTTTTTCCAGCAGAGAAACCCTTTGAAGTTTCCTGCTTCACTACCATGATGCTCTTCCTCACTGTGGATCTTCCACTGAGCTCAGGGTGATTTTTATCACATGCCCACAGGCTGGGTCACATCATTTCATCGCACCCACACACCAACCCTGAGGGAGGTCCTACCATTGCATCTTTATACATGAGGTGGGTGCACTGCCTAAAGCCAAAGAGACAAATGGAAAACTCAAGGCAGACACATACTCTCTGACTCCAAGGCCCATTCCCCTCCATTTATTCTTGGGCATGGGAATCTCGTGACCAGCCACTCCCTTCAGTAGACTAGTCTGGAAATACACAGAGCATGTGCTATTACACGTGCTATCATGTCCTGGCCCACAGCACCAGCGGGAATGCTTCACTGCAGCTCCTTTTGCTCATTTGGAGATTTATAAGAGAGGAGTGTCTTACTACTGCTACTTAAAATGCTCTTTTTACATTTGTTTTTTGGCATCTGCTTTTTCCAAAATTTTATTTCTGAGCTGTGATTTGACCATTTCCTTTCTCTTGGACCTTCCTACCTCTTCTCCATTTTCTCTCAGTGGGATTAATTTTTCCTTCAGTGACCCGTGATGGCTTTCCTAAGGCCTTTGGCAAAGATACAAGTCTTCTCACATCCAGGCTAATGGTCCAAGTAGACACAGACAGCATAGAGGGACAGGAGGAATGTGCTGGTTATAATTACAAACAGTGGTAAACAAACCTTCCTCTCTCACTTAACTCTGAAATGCATCCCTCAGCCTAATTAGTTCTGGGGAAACACTAATAAATCCTAATATTTCTCAAAGAGCAATGGCTTAAAATTTAATTTCTATTAAGCTGTTACTGGAGTTTATGCTAATTAAATCTCAGCCACAATAACAATTAATCCCTGGGACAATCTGAAAGTGTAAATAATGTAATAAAGCAAACAGTTTTGAATGAACACCCCCGCCCCACCCCCAAGCAACGCAGGAAGCATGGGCAGGGGCCTGCGTCTGAGCGTGAACAGCCCAGAGAAGAACTGTTTCTGGCCCTCTCAGGACACAGCATTTGTTTTTTAGTAAGCAGAGCTGTGCTAGATTCTACATGTGTCTCCCTCAGAGAGGAGATTTCCATTGTAAATACTGAAGGTTGGCTCTGGAGGTGTCTTCCGTGAACAATGACCTGTCAAGGCCTGCAGCAGGAAGAAGATGAACTGAACAGCAGGGTGGCACAAGGAAATCTCCAAGGACAGTGGCAGGCCTGAAAAATTGCGTCCAAGCCACTGTGTGTTGCCCTCTTTTGTATGTCAAACCGCATCTAGTCTTAAACACCCATTCCTTTTACCTTTTTCCTTCATGCACCACCACCTCTGGTCTGAACGGTAAATGATGAGCCCAGCTTTGGGCACAATGTGTCTGCAAGTGGCATCTCTCCCTCACAGATAGTCTTTGTGGTGCAATATGTATTTTAAATTTCTTACAAAGTCTTCCTGTAGAACTTCATCGGGCATAGAAATTGAACCAGACTGCTTTTGTGGAGTCAAATGTACTCTCCAATAAAACTTATCCTTTGTGCCATGTTTTCAGGAAGTTTCAGCCATTGACTATGGAAATTACTTCCCAGGAATGACTTTGGTTATGCTTTAGCTCTCAAAAGCTCAGTGGTCCTGCTGTGGAGGGAACAACCAACTGTCCACACCTTCTCGGAGCTGCTGTGAGCAACGCTGGGTGTACCAACACCTTGAGCATCTCCAGGAGCCTGCACTGGAGTTTCTACTGAGTCTCCCATTGCGAATGCTTTTCTACCATGTGATATTATGAGAGTAAGACTAAGATGGGAAGAAGACACTTTGTAGCAGGGGCTCTGAATGCCCAGATCGTTATCTTTGCAAAGTAATGAAGTCAGACCCAATTCTCTCCAATAGGATTATGCAAATAATCAACCGAGGCATGAGGGGAAGGAGGTCTGGGAAATATTGAAGACACAGAATAACCATTAGACAGGTGCAGAATTATTTTCAGCCTCTTGCTGGGCATCTTCATTAATTGTACTTAATTTAACTCTCAATGCCTGCTTACAAAGAAGGACCACTGTCTCCATTTGAAACATAAATTTTAATTGTTATTAGTGGTTTTCTAATTCAACATCTTTTACAAATAAGCTGAAGATAAACTTGTTAGAATCCAGGGATTATAAATTTGGGTCCCCAATGAAGCAAGCTTTAACAAAGGCCTATTTTTCCACTTACGGACTCATCATTGCTATCAACTACATTGTGTTCCCTTATAAATATATATGCTGAGACCCTATGAAGATTAATTTCAAGAGTCACCTCTTTTGGGTTAAGTGATTCCCAAATAGCTGGAAAAAAGAAATACTTCTGGTTACGTCTGAGGGTATTTTATCCTAGAGACTGACATTTGATCCAGTGGCCTAAGGAAAATCTGCCTGTCTTAGTTGCTGTTCTATTGCAGTGAAGAGGCAACATGACCAAAGCAACTGTTCATAAAACAAAGCATTTAATTGGGATTGTTTACTGTTTTAGAGGGTGAGTCTGTCATCATCATGGTGAGAACAGACAGGTATGGCTCTATGTAACATGAAGGTTCTGCTTGTTGGGGTTACTGTCCCGCCCAGTACCCCACAGCCGGCAAGCCCCAAAGAAAATCACACAAAGAGTCTACATTAGGTTATTAATTGATTGGCCCATTATCTCAGGCTTCTTACTAGCTCTGATAACTTATATTAACCCATCTATGTTAGCCACATGGCTCGGTACCTTTTCTCAGCTGGGCAGCTTACATTGTTGCCTCCTTGGTGATCTGCGCAGGAATGCCAGGAAAGCTTCCTGCTTCCCAGAGGTTCTCATCGCCCAGCCTCTACTTCCTGTCTGGTTGACCTGCCAATACTTCCTACCTGGCCAATCAGCATTTATTTAAAACACGATTGACAGAAACAGACAAGTCTCCCGCACCAGCTCTGGAGCAATAGCTGAGAATTTTATACAGCAGGAAGTAAGAAGAAAGAGTGACACTGGGCCTGGCATGGACTTTCGAACCTTCAAAACCCACATCTCCTTCAACAAGGCCACACCTCCCAATCCTTCTCAAACAGCTCCACTAACTAGGGACCAAGTATTCACATATATGCACTTATGAGGTCCATTCTCATTCAAACCACCACACTGCCCTTACCCCATACAGCTGAGTGCCGCCCACTCTGCTGAGGGACTAGATAAGACAAGACAGCATTTGGACAAATTCATTTTCTCATTAAAAACTGGGGCCCCATTTTTCCTGACCTTGGACAACAGATCTTCATGGTTTGCATTCTTCACACTTCTAAACTTTCACAAGCACCCACAAAGTTCTCTGGACTTTGGCTTTTACCTGAGCTGTGACACTGATGTCACCAATTCTCCAGAATACACCACCTATCATAATATTTCTCAGACACCATGAGAAATCCTAAGTCCATTTCCATTTTTTAAATCCCTTTTAGAACAGGGAGATGATTTGATTGGTGAAGTACTTGCTGTACAACCAAAAACACCAGAATTCAATCCCTAAAATTATATAAAAGCTGGGTCTGGCAATGAACTCCCGTACCCCCAGCACTGGAGAGACAGAGATAGGGGATCCCTGTGGCTTGCTTATCAGCCAGTCTAGGTAAATCAATGAGCTCCATGGTCAATGAGAGACTGTCCCAAAACATAAGGTGTAGAGCTATTAAAGAAAACACCTAAAGTCAAGCTTTGATCTCTACAGTATGCACACCTATGAGCATATACTCACAGAAACACGTACACATCAAGAAACAAAATCCCTCTCATATATCTGTAGCTAAGCAACTTGCTGATTCTATTTCTCTGGACAACCGTAACTAATGTAAACCCTAAAACTCATTGTAATTAAATTTGAATATAAGGCCTTAAAACTAGATGTTCTGGTTAAATCAGACTATTAGGGTAGACCCTAATCCAACAAAATGTCAAGAAGGAACAGAGAAAGGCCATATGAGGACAAGGGAGGAAGACTTCTTTAAACCAAGAGAAAAACCAAAGTGTTTTGTCAAGCACTTTGATCCTGGACTTCTCAAGTTCCAGAACTATAGCAAAATAAATCTCTGTTGTATAGCTATTTTGTCTGTGGTTTTTGCTACTGCATCCCTCGATAACTAATGTACCTGAGAGATGGGAGCAGTCTAGTTACAACAATTCTCATGTGAAGTGAAGTACAGAACTCCTTCAGCTAAACAAACAACCTGACCCCACTTTTCCATCATTAGTGCCCACCTCTTTCCTCCCCGGGCTATGAAAATCTGTAAGAACCCGCTCAGTTACCATTCTCAAGAATTTCTTCCAGAGGATTCCATCACCTCATGAATATTCCTTCTTCAGATACCTTCTTATATCACAGTTGGCTGAATCAGGGGCATTTTAGGAAACATTCCTGGAGTTGATTTTTGGATTGATGCTTTGTTTCCAGAAATATCCTCAATAAATGTGAATAAAACACATATGAATGTTACATTGTCCTAGCAGGATTCTTAGAATATTTAACGGCATTTACTGAATGTCTATGATGGATCACATACTATGGTAAGTACTTTAAATGACATAATCTCTGCTTCTCTGCCTTAGTTTACCTGCTAAAGGTACATTCTTTTTCTTTTTTTTCTTATTTTTTTTCTTACTTTCTTTTTTTTTTGTTTGCTTTGTTTTGTTTTTTGAGACAAGATTTTGCTGCAATTTTGGGGCCTGTCCTGGAACTAGCTCTAGCTCTTATAGACCACACTGGCCTCGAACTCACAGAGATCCTCCTGCCTCTGTTGGGATTAAAGGCATGCTCCACCACCGCCCAGTTTAAAGGTACATTCTTTATTCCCATTTTAAAGAGGAAGCTGATGTCACAGATAATAAGCAGGTTTCCTAGTGTTGTTACACAGCTGGTGAGAAGCACAGCTGGGGTTGAAAACACCAAAGTGTGACCCTAGAGCTGCTTTCTCATTCACTAGTTGGGACTGTACTTCACAGTGCAAACAGCTAACACTGTCTTTAATAGACTCTGAACCTGGAGTCTAGAAAAAAGTACAAGATTGTACAAGAAAATCCTTTACTTCAAATGTGGTTCCAATTTCAAACTATGTCTGAGAGTTTGGACTTTAACATCTCATGCCCCTTTTAACTGCTCCTACTGAGGGTTTTGCTATAACAAGACAATAGGGCATATGGAGATTTCCCAGCTCATAGTTAGCATCATTAGGTTTTATAGTCTCAACAAGTTCTACACTATGAAATTTTGATTCTGATATTAGTGTGTGGGTTATGGTTTCCTTTCATTAAAGCTGAAGTTAACAACAGTCAGGCCAAGACTCTACAGTATCTATCTAATGAGAAAAACATTTGTTTGCATTCACCCATCACTAGAGGCTCTTTAATTAGACTGTGGCTTACGAGCAAACTTTAGGTTTGTCATATACACATCAAGTTTTGTGAGCATGGTAACCTATATCATAGCCATGCACCCCAGTCAGAGAATGCTACACAGCTATTATATTACCCTGTATTACATCATATCATATTGTTATATTGTAAGTTACCTTTTTCCAAAGGTACATTAACACTTTAAATGTAGAAGGATGTAAAAGTATTGGGCTATGTGAACACACACATGAACACACATACTCACACTCACACCTACACATCAACCAGTAGAAAGAATAAAAGCAAGTGACCATAGATGCTGCCAACATTGTGAAAATTAGTGTCAGAAATGGGAAATATAAAACTTTACATCATCGTAATTCCTGACATCTATGATGCTAGAGTGGTGTTTGGAGAGTTAACTAACCCAGCCAGATGCAGCGGATATTCAGGGTCAATTCTAAAATACCCCATTTTCCTTCTCATATTTCTCATTTCTCCAAAATAATTATACAAACTATAGTGCAAAGCCCAGAAGGGAAATTCAATTTTTATGGAGAAAACATGAAAAACCTTACACAAGAAAAATAGTGTTGAAATGTCTTTCTCTTCTGCTTCCCCGATTGCTCGTTTATTTTAATTAAAACTGTGCATTTAGGGGACAAGTGATTTCATATCCTAAAAAAACAAACAGAAATTTACCCTTTCACTACATTCTCTGGTTGTCATTAAATTATTTCTTATAAGTTGAAAAACAAAGCTTTTTGAAACTTTGATAAAACTAAAATGAAACAAAGTGAATCATTTTGTGATGAGTGTTTTTCACTCTTGAAATGAATCCCCTGTGATAGGAGATTGGGTATTGCATGTGTCCTTTCATCTTATACACAGGCACATGTGCAAACGTCATGTGTGGTTGCTCTTTGGCCACTATCTTGTTATTAGTGATTTGGAATAGTAGGGAGAACTATTTATATAAAGCCTCTATCTTTCACTAACCTATTCCTTAAGCCATTGTTTTATATCTCTGTGCCTATAAAGTGCTCAAGGAATATTCCAACCTCCTTACGTGTTTTAGGGTTTGGAAAAAGTCAAAAGAGATGTGACTAGTCTCAGCAAAGTAGTATTGTTTAAAGTGATTCATGTGTGGGAAGATGGCAGTGCTACTAAAAGACAAAACATTCCAGGCAAAGAGCTTTATGCATTATTTCATTTCACAAATATAAAAACACTCATATATATATATATCCATTTGTGGAATATGTTTGCCCCATAATCATGGAGAGAAAGTTTGTATCATACCCATAAATTTTAGAGAAAGTTTGTATCATACCCATAAATTTTAGGGTATTACTTGAAAATTACTAGAAATATATAGGATATTAATAATACATCACACACACATACATATATGTATAATATATATAGTATATACACATACATAAATACACCCAGGTCAGTCTGTATAACATTACTGGTACGTATGCTTTCAGTGTTCACTATTTGGTATTGGATAACCTATTGATGTATTCTTCCATGAATACCGTTTTATCTTCATCAAGCATTTTATTAAAACAATTACTTTTCATTTTACATACCAACACCAGTTCCCCCTCCCTCTCCTTCTTGCCCTGACCCACTACCTCCCTTTGTCCTATTCCCCATCCATTCCTCAGACTAGGTAACACCTCCCCTGGGAAGTCTACAAGGCCTGGAATGCCAACTTGAGGTAGGCCCAGGGCCCTCCCCCCGGCATGAAGGCTGAGCAAGACATCCCACCTTAGGGAATGGGCTCCAAAATGCCAATCTGTGCATCCGGGATAGGTAACCTTCATCAAGCATTTCAAAAAGCATAATCCCTCTTGGCTTTTACAGTGATCCCATGACGGAGAAAAAACCATCATTAATCCCAAGTGAGAAGACCAAGTTGAATAAACCTTTGCTTATGGTTAGAGCTGATATGGGCTCCTCCTAGATCTTGTTCAGTGATCTTCCTACTGCACCATAAAAATTTATTTTGTTCTGTTGTCACTGATAAATGATACCTACTCATACAAGGTTCACCATGAGCAGAGCATGGTCTCAGTCCTGTAGAAGAATAAGAACACAAAGGCTGCCACACTTCTAAAAGTCTAGGCACTTGTGATATTCATAGTTATTGTCTAGGATATTTACAGTTT
The DNA here is from genome assembly GCA_028555095.1 of Dicrostonyx torquatus. NCBI lineage: Eukaryota > Metazoa > Chordata > Mammalia > Rodentia > Cricetidae > Dicrostonyx > Dicrostonyx torquatus. Next base: position 13,907 of record JAQHUG010000081.1, read on the forward strand.
TGTCACTGTGTGCATAGCCAATGGTGTGGAGTTCAGAAAAGGGCAGAACACAGGCCACATTTCCTCTGTAATCTTGGTTGTTTGAAATATGGTTGTTTCATTCTTTTTATCTTTGTCTTTAGTAGCTTGATTAGTTACAATGTGGTTTACCTTTTTAAGAACTTGAGAAAAACCACAAAGAAACAGAAACAATATTACATAAAGTTCAAATGTTGGTGTCCATAAAGTTTATTATAGCATCACCATGTAACATGTGGGCCTGCTTGTTGGGATTTCTGTCCTGCCCAATTTCTGCGGTCGATATGCCCCAAAGAAAATCACACAGAGAGTCTACATTAGTTATAAATGGATTGGCCCATTAGCTCAGGCTTCCTATTAGCTCTTCAATGTATATTAACCCATTATTCTAGTATATGTTAGTCACATGGCTCAGTACCTTTTTCAGCAGGGCAGGTCACATCCTTCTTCTTTGGTGTCTAGACAAGACTGGGGAGGAATGGGCTTCCTTCTTCCCAGAATTCTCTTGTTCTCATTGACCTGCCTCTACTTCCTATCTGGTTGTCCCACCTATACTTCCTGCCTGGCTCCTGGCCAATCAGCGTTTATTTAAAACATAATTAACAAAATATAGACAATTCTCCTGCACCATCACCATGCTCACCAACTGACATATTCTTGTCCCCTTTGTTATCAGTTTAAGTAATTAAAACAGATATCACATGGTTCTGAAAACTAAACTGCTCATTCTTTGTCCAATTACAGGAAAGATGTACTCAAATAGAAATTGCTGTTTCTGGCTCAGCAGGCAGGTGTTCAGGACTCCTGCATACAGCACTTATGGAGGCTGTGCACTCAGAAAGGAAAAAGACGATTTTTGTGTATTTTCCTCTTACTAAGAATCATGTGAAATTCTGGGGTTCAATAATCACATGTGTAGTAGTTTGGAGGGTTTCATAACCTAGGTAGCCTTAGCATCTAGAGAGAACTACAGAATGAAGATACAGGAATGGTATTCTCCATCAAAACTGCTTGTATTGTACTCCTATTCATTTATCACACACCGTCTTTTGGTTAAAAGTCTCTTTTCATGATGACTACCCTGAGTTTCAAGATTTCACACACACACACACACACACACACACACTATATTATTTTGCAATTTTTACTATGTTATTTTGTTTCTGACCTCAGAAGTATGTCTGTTTTGCTTCTGTTTACAACTGTGGTTATCAGAGGCTGGAAAGGATAAAATGTGTGGAGGATAGAGAGATGGTGGTTAAATGAGAAAGACAATTAGAGAGGAAGAACAGTTTCTAATGCCCTAGAGCATGATAGCATTGCTATGGGTGACAACAATTAGTTATGTTTCAAAATCATTAAGAGAAAGGATTCTGAATATTCCTAACATGAAACACTTGGAGAGGTGGGAAGGCAACTGCCATTATCAACTTCATCCAATGTTCCACACTGTCTGTGTAGGAACACCACTGTAGCCTACATATGTATGACTACCACATGCCAATTATAAATCATTTTTAACACAACAAAGCTTAATATTCTCTTCCTAGAAGCCTCTACTCAGGCGTTCAATGAAGTAGCATGAAGGTACTTTCCCAAAGTAAAGACATTTCCTAATTCCTTTAGAGAGACTATCTTTGGGAACAGAAATTCCCAATTCCCTTTCCCCAAGCCTATTAAAACTACAAAACATCCAAGCAAATCCTCAGGCCACTGGGTCCAATTACCTTTGGACATGGGCCCACTGTAAGTCACGGCACATAGGAAAATTGAAATTTCGGGCCATAGCCTAAAACTTCTGACCTAGGCTGTTAAAGGGACAGACACACCTGTGAAATATGGAATGGCAAGCTGCCATGTTTGCAGTAGTCAGAAAGTTCAGTGTCATGTAAAAGACTTTTGTCCCTGGTGCTGAGATAATGAGCTTGTTCCTTCTTGGTGATTTATGGGAGGCAGATGAGAAACTGGCTGATTGAGGCTTTGCAAGATGAAAGCTTTCTGCTCTTGGCAGGAGTACCTATACTCTGGAGAACACAGTCTAACTCCACCACTTTCATTATTGCCACCACAAAAAGCAGAATAACAAATTATGCCAGGTGAATATAAATAATACGCACTTCTCTCAACTTGCTGCCTGCGGCAAAACTGGAAACATGTTAAACTTCCCTACAAAACCAAACTAAGCCATTTTGATATAGGTTGACATGGTTCAGCATCTTATTTGTTCAGGGCAAACAACTAGTCTTTCAGTTTCTATCCCCTCTTGTTGTGTGTCTGATGTGTTTGAACTGAGTCCTCTCCTCTTGCCCCTTATTAACAATAAGCCTTTTATCTCTTAACTGCATAAAATCCCTCAGAATACTACTATATATTTCTGGAATGTAAGAGAATTCTCAGATACATTTATATAGTTAAGACTAATACCATGTAACATGGATTTTGCTTCAAATGACTATTAAATAAAAAATTTTGTTCAATAGAGCAGCCATGAGGCAATTCAGCTCATTGAACTAATTTTTTATTAGCATGTTAAGACCTCAGTGTCAACATGTGGTCATCAGCTGCCATATTAGAACATGCCTTCATGGAATGTATGTCTCATTGAAGTCTCTATTAATAAACTGTGGTCTTCAATATCTTAAACCATAAAGGTAAAACAACTGTTTAATTTTGATCTTACTATTTGTGTACACAGTGCAAAGCAAAGCTTGACTATTAAAGATAAACTAATAAAGAATAGAAAGAAATTAAGTTTTACCCTTATGCCCCTGTAGGTATGACTGCTTAGGTGACTCAATAAATTCCATGTGATTCTCCTCTTAATAGCATAATTACGTCTTCATTCCCAGGCCATCTCTCTCCAAGGCACCTAATCAAGAACACATCTGCAGTCATCTTTTCTAGTTATTTCTCCATTAAATTGACACTGACATTTGTAATGCACCTAGGACCATTCTAGAAACTTCTACCTCCTTGTTACCCACAGGAGTCCTGTTTTCTTAAGCCTCAATCATTTTCGACTTTCTAAGAACTTTCCAGAGACCTTCCAGTTGAAACAATAGTTAGGCCCCCTTCCATTTTCTTGTAACAATTCATAATGATTCTCAGCCTGAGCCTGTCCCACCCTAATACTCAACTACCATTATTACAAAATTTTAAGAGATATCTCAATATACTCAATTAATTTTCATAATACCATTTGGAAAGTAACAATTTATATGTATATATTAATCTCAATGCATAGCTCTGAGAAGCATATTTGTCTCATTTGGACACTAAGATAAATTGAAAATAATCAAAAAGGGAAATATTTCTTGGGAATATGTTGAAACCTCTATGCAAAATGAGTGCAGAGTGTTGGGGGAAAGCTAGCCATAAATTCTCTGATATTTCTTGTATCCACACATGGCATTTGTTCCTCTTTCTATGGTTGGGGCTGGCCTGTTAGTCTGTTCACCAATGGAAGTATGGTGTTGGGCTACAGTAAGCTTACTCTTTAAGGCAGCTGTCAGCTTCAACTTCAATCACTTCTCCATGTTTAAGCTCTGTTCTTCTGGTTTCTGAAACATATCTATCCTTTCATGGCCTTTGGAAACTGGGCTGAGGGCCCACGGCAGGGGCTAAAAATTCTGATGATTATAGGCAGAGTTCTTCTATTTTGTCAATCAGTTCTGTCCCACCAACCAACTCCCAAATAACTATATGGAGATCTACTATTAACTATAAATGCTCAGCCAATAGCTTAGACTTATTGCTAGCTAGCTCTTATAGAATAAATTAATCCTTACTTCTTATCTATGTTCTACAATGTGTTGGTACCTTTTTTCAACATAGCATATTCATCTCCAGCTTCCTCTACATCTGGCTAGTGACTCCACATTTCTTCCCAGCACTCTCTTTTTGTCTACAAGTACCAACTAACCTCTACGTGCCTAGCTATTTGTCAAATTCGCTCTTTATTAACAATAACAGCAATACATCTTGGCATACAAAAGTATTATCTCACCGCAGATGATCTTCTGAAGAGACCATGTAGAACCATCCACAGACTCCATGGAGAGGGAGCTCAGCCTTCCGTGTCTCACCAAGTGCTAGGCATGTAAACTGAGATCACTTTAGGCCTCCTCAAAAACTTAAGCCATGAGCTCTTTACCACCCACAGACTAGCTTCAGCCATATAGATCAGAATGATGGCACTGCCCATTCCTGCTTCACCCCTGTCTCCAGGATCCTGTGGGGAAGAGAAAAGAGAAGGAAAGCCTTTCAAATTCCTTGGGTGCCTTTCTCACTATTTTCTCTACACATTAACCAATATTTACAAATATTGACATGACTCCAATGTGACTCCATATTGGTATGTTTTTAAATATTTATTTATTATGTATACAATATTCTGTCTGTGTGTATGTCTGCAGGCCAGAAGGGGGCACCAGACCCCATTACAGATGGTTGTGAGCCACCATGTGGTTGCTGGGAATTGAACTCAGGACCTTTGGAAGAGCAGGCAATGCTCTTAACCTCTGAGTCATCTCTCCAGCCCCTCCATATTGGTATTTTGATTAATTTTCTGATCTATTCCAGCAGGCTCTAAGTTACTAGATGTCAGGAATCTCTTGTCTATATGTGTCCTCAGCACCTAGAGAAACTACTCTGGAAGAGTTATAGCAGGAATTAAGCTAATCCTGCTCCACTACTCCCTGATGATATATCCTTGGTCCACTGAAGCTTCTTGGACACTTAGTATTTTTGTTTTCTATGCAATAGGGGTGGAGTACAGCACACATCCTCTTGTTGGACGCCAAGGATTGAATGACAAAATACAGTTTGGTAAAAAGATGAAAATATCTACTACCTGGCAATCTTTCTAAGGCCTACACTGGTTGAACATTTATGTACCTACTCACACACTAAAGATTCATGATAGGACTTCAAAAAAACATCTTTTTTGAGGCATGACCCTCAAACACCAGGATTTTGGGGACAACAAGCACTTTGTGGTGCTAATTAAAGATGTCTAGTACAGTTCTCTTTCAGGCACATCCATTTTTTTAGTAACACATAGCTTGCGATGAAACAGATGTCAGGAAATCACACTTGTGTTTTAGGCTCGAGAGCAATATTTAGGCTGAAAATGTAACCCCTGCACTGACCCCACAGCCTAGTTTCCAAAGGCCATGGAAAGAGTAGACATGTTTCAGAAGATCTAAAAGAGCTGAAGGACAGGGAGGTTTCTTAGGTTTAATCTCCTTATGCTAATGTCACTGGTGTCATGTGCCATGATCTCCAGAAGGCTCTTCTTGTGCATGTTGGTGAACTGGACATTCTTCACTATTGTTCACACTTGAACACTATTCCCCTAAGAGATTTACATGCTTGTAACTTGAATTTCTTTAATTTAATTTATTTTTATGCATAGGTGTTTTGTTGGCATGTATGTCCGTGTACCGCATACATTCCTAGTATCTGAGGATGTCAGAAGAGGGTGTCATATCCCACAAGACTAGAGTAATAAGTAATTGTGAGCTAACATGGAGGCTCTGGGAATTTAACCAAGATACTCTAGAAGAGGAACCAATACTCTTAACCACTGAACAATCTCTCCAGTCCCTCTAATTTTTTGATGCCATTTTTTTTTAAGAAAAAAAAAACTGGTTGTATATAATGTGGTTTTAAGGCTTGGTCACATTTGCATCATAAACAATGCCTAAAAAGCACCTATTGTCAGAGAAAGACTTCATTAACTTCTAGAACAAACTAATTGAACTCTCTAAAATAGTTTCCCAGAATGAAATAGGGCACAAAAATAGCAGGTACCTCCTATGAGTTCAAGGACCATTGATAGGATTCAATAAAGAAGTTCAGTATGTCCTAAATCATGATCCCCACATATTGTATTCCATACCCTTTAATGTTTAAAAGACTGTACATGTGTGTGATTTTTATATGCACATGTGTGCTTGTGTGTAAAAAATACATATAGATAATTTATTTCTTCCCCCTTCTCTGACTCTGGGAGAAAGCAAGATTGAAAAAGGCAAGTATATTTATCTGTTTTATTTTTTAGTGAGCCTTATACAATGGGAAAATTACCAGATGAGTAGCTGGTATGAATGGGTAAACAAGTGGAGGGGAAGCAGTTGACTGAGAGTAAGCACCCAGTGGGTGCTGATATTGTAACCTCTGGGGCTTAAATCCTGCCTAGATTGCATTCTCCATAATGCTGATGATCTCATTCCTTTTGTACAGCATTTCTTCCCTTTTGCCTCATAAGTTCAATTTTTATGTGTCTTAATTTCTCCACTAGAAAAAAAGTGGAACAATTAGATTATTAGGCTCAGTCATTAAAGACCCAAACTGTGTATTGATTAAGGGAATTGGCTTCTGATTCATGTCTCAGATCTGCCATTTATAGGGTGCCCTTAGGTAAGTTATTGTCACTAGGTTTAATTTTCCTCATTGGTTTAGTGAGGATGGTAATTGCTCTGTCCCTTCACAACTGTTTTGAGAATGAAGTAAGATCTTGTTTGCAATGTGCTCAGTCCAGTGTCTGACACATGACAAACAGGAAATCAATGTCAGCTTGGGTGATTCATAGCTGCCTCTCTCTTAGTATTTTGAATGGTGTCCTGGGTAGAACAAGGAGTCCTGTACAGCAAGCAATCACTGAGTTCTGTATCACATATTTAGAATGAAAACAGCCGAAAGCAGCACAGGGTTCTCTTCTGTTTTCTCCCACTCTGCCATGCTCATTCTCACTCACAGTCCTCCGTGTCAGTTAAATTCTAGTTTCTCCTGTGATGTGAATACAGCACCCATCATGTTGTCCTGCTCTCAGTCCAGAAGCAAGGCTGTCATTATTCCAACATTCTGATGGGGCTGCAGATGACTTCTCAGACTGAATCGCTTGTCTGTCAGGGACCAGGTCAAGTAACAAAGGGAGAGATTGGATGACGAAGATCTGCTGCAATTTTAAGCTTGGCTCCTGACACATGTTTATGCTAAGGGACAATAATTACAACAATATGACCCTGTATAACAAATGGATCTGTCAAGCTTGCAAAGTTGTTTGTACAACGTCAAGCTTAACTTGTGGTTTTCTTAGCATGCACCACTGATATACATGCACTGGCAAATTACAACTCTTTGTCCAAAATAAAGGAAAACATTCATTCACTCATTTCTTCACCTGTTAGTTGGCAGTCAGTCATTCACTGAGGACTAAGCTAAGTCTGATGGATAAGTTTGTATTTGGCAGGAACTTAACAGCTACAGAGATGAAGGTCATAGAAATGTCAACATTGCAGGAAAAACAACCTCACACCAAATCTTCAGGTTTGGTCTGGAGAGCTGAAACGGTAAGTACAAACAGAACTTGCAAAAAAAAAATATGAAATTGTATCTGTTTCCCTCCCTCATCTAGGTAATTCTCTGATTTCAATTCTCTTGCCAAGATTCTCGGTGTATAAAAGAGAGAGATGTTTAATTGTTACTGCCTTTGATGGAAGTTATCAGGCTGGTTTTGTCTACATCTACTTTGATAAGTACATGAATTTTCCATTATTGCTATAGCAAAGTCAGATGATTTTATTATTTTATAATAACACAAATTCAGTATCTTACACTTATGAATGCCGGAAATCTAAAATGGGTCTCACTGGGTTGAAATCAAAGACTCTCCAGGTGCTGTGACAGGGCAAGATAGTGTAGAGGTTCCTCCTTCTTGTATTCATCCTGAGACCATTTTAGCTTTACCTACAATTTGGCATCCATCATGACAAATCCCATGGAAAATTACCCAACTGTTATAGGAACCCAAGGTCAAGATGCCCCAGCCAACTTTCACATAACAGCTACAGAGATGAAGGTCATAGAAATGACCTGCTAAATTTCCTGCTTGGGCAAACCTCCCCCTCCAGCTAACTGCTTATCTTAGCTTCTGTTAAACTGTTTGCTTACACACAATCTCCCCTGGCAGCTGCTGAGCAAGATAGCAAGATATGGTTTTTCCATTAAAAACCCCTGGCTATAAACATTTGGGGCTCCTGAAGAAAGAACTTCAATTGGTTATAGATTTTGTCTGAGGAGTCTTCTCTGATGGACACCCCATAACAACACCTATAGGTGGTCTGCTTCTTGTTTCCAGTTTCTGTAAACTGTCTGAACTCCTTGGTTCTTTGCTCTCTTACATCTTAAAGATGGTGGTGGCAGGTGAAATCTTCCTCACATTGTACCACTCTGGTAGTAACTCTTCTAACTCCTTCTGCATTTAAAGCATCAGCAAGAGTATATCAACTCACCCAGATAATACAGGCAAGGCTCCTTAGGTTGAAGTCAAAAAGCCAGGAACATCAATTCCCCTTTACCAGGAAACATCCAACTATCGAAAGTTCTGGAGATTCCAATGTGGACCCTCTTGAGGGACTATTATTCTGCCCGGTCCTGGGGGAAGCCTCTACGTTGTCCTTACCATTCTTTTAAGTACCACAGAGAAGAAATACTTCTGAGTATTCCAAACCCCTGGGTATAGATGATTTTCTTTATGTAGCAGGTTGAATGCAGAATTAAGTCTCAGAGCTCAAGTCTTAGTAAATGCCTATTATCAATGATGTTCTTCTGAGAGAGTCACAAGAGAGGCAAATATAATTTTAGCATTATATAGAAAGCTGGAGACTCCATAAGATTTGTGTCTTTCAAATTGCCATTCCTCCTTGTGCTTCTTCAGTTCTTTTTTAATTCCCCACCTCATGTGTGTGTGTCCGTGTCTGTCTGTCTGTCTGTCTGTCTGTCTGTCTGTCTGTCTGTCTGTCTCTGCCTGTCTGTCTGTCTATGGTCCACACATGACATAACCCACATGTGGAGGTCAAAGGACAACCCCAGCTATCTGCTTTCACCTTCTATGCTGTTTGAGAAGGTAGCTGTTCTTTCTTTCTATTGTTAGTTGTTGATAGCTACCCAGGAAGTTTTCAGGTGTTCTCTAGTCTCTGACTCTCATCTTACTGCAGAGGTGCTGGGATTACAGACTTGAACTAAGCACCATCAGACGTTTCATGAGTTTGGGGAATCTGATAACAGATCCTAATGCATGTGTAGCCAGCACTTTACTAATTTAGGTACCACCTCAGGCTTCTTTCCACAATTCTTCTCATCTGTCTTACATCTAGCTTAAAGCTAGAACAATGTCACAAATCTGGATTTTAAAGTGTCCTTTCTGGCTACATAAGGCCTTTTGAAATGATAACTTGGACATAATACCTTGGGACCCATGAGCAATCCTCTGGAAATTCTTGTTGATCCTTTGTTTAAAATAAATATGAAATCTGAGTGTTTCTCATTACTGCCATAATGCCCACCTTCCGTCAAATCAGCACATTATGATTGCCACCTCCACTGATGATTCTCAGTTCTGAAACCAAAGTAATATATTTAAACAAACAAACAAGAAAGAACAGATAAGATATTTTCACCAAACATTCCTATGGCTTCCAGTCACACTCAGTATACTGTGGTTTATAAAGCCCTCCGTAGTCTTGCTCAAATACAACCCTCAACTTGAAAGCGTAAGTCACAAAACAATCCCATACCAGTTTGGAATTATGATTAATAAGAGGGTTATTTATTTAAAGGGAAAGCTGACAGATCACCATCTTAAACAACAGCCCTCTGCGCAACCAGGAAAGGAGTTTAGTATCCGGAAGCAGAGTCCAAAGCAAGAGAGAGAGAGCAGGGCTACTGTTGCTTTTTAAAGTGAAAGAGACCACACCCAAGTGGGCTGGTGTCTTAAAGGCTATTGGCTGAAGGAGTGGAAGGAGCTCCTGCAGCATCAACTAAACATTCCTTATGCTGTTCCTCACTTATGGCAGTTTATACAAATGAATCTCTTGCTCACATATTCTTTTCTCCATAGCTCCATAGCTTCTTTACCTCTTTCAAAATGTAATTCAAGGGCAAGCTTGCAAGAGAAACTAGATGTCCAGTTAAATATGACTTTCTGGTTAAAAACATACTTTTTATATAAACATGTACCATGAACATACAGAGGCCATTGTGTGCTTTGATTCTGGCAATTCTGTGTAAATGACATTTGTTCATTGAGGTTTCTAAGCCTTTTCAACTTTTCCACTTTCTTCCTAGCTTGATTTTATTAATATTTGAACATTATTGACTGCTAATTCATTCTGTTTATTAGGTATCTGCCCAGGAGGATACAGACTCTCTGAGGCAGAGACCTTGTTTGTCTTGGTTTAACCACACTGTAGTGCTTAGACTCTTACAATGACTTGTACTTATCAAAGAAATAAACAAATGAATAATTAAATTTCTTTGACCTCTTTGTTGATTATAAAGTGACCTCCATCTTTCCCTTAAAGCCAGTGTGTGGTTAGCTGTCTAGGTTGCAGAGAAAGCACCCAGAATTTAATTATTACAGAGTAGAGTATAGTTTAAAAAGGAAAAAAAAAAGCAATCAACATTTCAAAATATGTTTGCATTACATGGGTTCATGCAGATTAGCTCTGGATAAACACTATAGAGGTTTTGTGAGTGTCTGGCTCTCTGCCCTAGGATGGCACAGTGAATGACATTTCCTTCACATTTGAGAGACTTGAGGAACAGCTGGCATGGGACACCCCAGGAAACCATTTGCATTTAATTGTGTGGGCACTTAAGGAAGAGCTGGGGTCACTTTTCTAGTTCTACATTCCTGTTAATTTAAATGTGCACATTTAAAACAATTCTTCTTCCTGCTTGGATGACAATTACCACATTTGACATTTGTTAGTCCTCAGCAGAGCCTGAGACTTGTGAATAATTTAGGTATGTTAGATTGTTCCTTAATCAAGGCAACTCAACAGAGCAAGAGCTGGATGTGTAGCTTCAGTATCTCCATGCAGAACAGTGACAGCGTTCAAATGAGAACATTTCGATGATGTACTATCCAACTTCATGCAAAGTACTCACTCTCCAGATAAAATCTCCTTTTAGTACCCATATCACAATAGCTACAAATAATGACTTGATGTATCATTGACAAAGATAAAGAGGACACACACCAGTCCCAACCCTTAAATTTGATGAAGTCTGCTCCATATAAACTGGTATCCCATGCCCCCATACAAAAGCCACCATGGGGTTCTGTTTAAAAATATGATTACTATCTGCTCAGTTATCAAAAATGCATCAAGAGACTAATATGTGTTAAATATTGTTTCTGTTATCAGGAATCTTTCCTTGGAAGCAATACCTTGAAAGATGAGATCAAATGAATGCATAAATTTTATTCTAATGAAGACTACACACAAGAATTTTCAAACTCATGAGGTTCAAGGCATATTACTCTAAGACATAGTTCCTGTTATACAGAAATTTTTAAGCTGAATGAATTTAAGATATATCAGGAAGGACTTCTGTTCTTCCTGCCCTTTATCCCCTGAAGTAGGTCAAAAATACCATGTTATTAAGTAGCTAATTAGATAATAGCAGGCTTGGAGACCATGAGGATGGATACCCCTTTCATAATTAGCAATCTGTGAAGCCAAAATTGAAACAGCAGAACTCTGATTTCTGGTCAATAGAATGGCCTCTCCTTCATATCTCTGGCTCTAGGAAGAGATATCATTCATAGACAACAATCTAAAACTTACAAGATTATTACAAAAGAGACTCTCCAGTAAGAACAAGGACATAGTATTAACCCATTTAGAAAGAATCAATTGAACTGGACTTATCAAACTCATGGATTAAAAAAAACACAACTTAGGAAAAGATATCTGCTCTAGAGATTTTTGGGAATAGAATAAAGTCTGATGAAAATATAGATCCATAGATGCTCCCTTCAGCCACTGTCCACTCTTGCCTGCTGTGAATTCTCCTCTGTCCTCTGTTCTGTGTGTTGCATCTGAATTCTTTGGTGGAGATCATAAGGATGAGGAACTAAGGAGAATTTAAAGTAAGATTTAAAAACAATATGAGAGTGTCCTTCACATACCCAGAAGGAAAGAACATGACATTTCCAAAGACAAGGGGTGCTGTGCAGAAGTTGTGGGAGCAAACCTTTGGAAGTTTCCCTTGTTTGCAACCTCCATTTCATATTCATTGTCCTTTGTTTCTTCATAGTTTTGTACATGTCATCAAACCTAGCACAAATGCCCAGTTACATTGTCTTATTTCACACACACACACACACACACACACACACACACACACACACACACATGTGCACGCACACGCACATAATTTTGTGGTTTCACTCTGCCCTCACTTACACCCACAGGTTTGATATGGTACCTAAAAGGAGAAGGAAGGGGTAAACATGCTCTAACCTTTTAGATTATAGAACTGGGTACAAAAGATTAGCAAAATAAAGACTAACAGGAGAAAAGACACCCTTTAATACTTGCGTGTTCAGAGGCCTTCATAGAATATAGGTAGAGATGCAAAGAACTCATGATTATTACAGCATTTTTTGAAAGACCAATAAATTCATTGAGGAGGAAATGAATTAAAAAATGGGTTTGACTGATAGTGTTCATTAAGTGAGAAAAAAGTAAACACATAGGGAAAAACAAAGACATACCAGAGTTACATTGGTGAGACTCATTTGTACAGATCCATCTTGATGCTGTTTCTCTGATTATGGTGATAACGGTAGTTCTAGCTAGAGCAGAGGAAGGGACCATCTCCACAGAAGAAAACTTACCTCCTGCTTCTAAGCAGACAAGCAGGAAATTTCACTGTCTTCTACTCAAAATAACCCTTACACCAAAATAGCATATTTTCAGGTATTAAGATTGATCTTTGTGCCTAGGTCTCTTCGTCTGTTCATCATCCTAGATGATGCTACATAAGGTTTGTCATGTGAGGAGAAACTCAGCCATAAACCAGAAGCCACAAGTATCCTGCTAAGATTGGAATCTTAAGGTTACACTGCAGCCACTTTTCACATTACCTTCCATATTTCAACACATCTTAACATGTGTCTAAAGATGGGACCTGATGGAGGACTTTTAATTTTGTCTTTTTTAGTATCTCCCAGGAGAGATTATTTATCTCTTTCATGTTCTCTAATGGCTCCCTGAAATGAATTTCTAAATATTTCATATACAGTGCATCCCTAATACGCCCTTTAATTATTGATGAAATCTATCCAGGCATTTTTTTCCAATCTGATAACGATCAATAGAAACCTGAGTTGTCACTGTTCACCTACATTCCACTCAACACAAATCCTTATTAAAATACCCAACAGAGTGCTGCAGAGTTTATGTCATCCTTTGGGGTTATTTTTCTTTTTATGTTTTATTGTGAATAGGAAGCCAAAATTCAAAGCTTCACAGTCTTTACTACCATCCTTTTTAAGCTGAGCCTCAGTAAGTTTTCTAAGCAAAAAAATAACTAAACAAAACATGACTGAGACATGGTTTCCTTCAGTATTTTGAGCAATTTGGAAATTCACTAGGCTATGGTAAGCCTGTCTTTGATTGAGCAATTTTACTGTCTTTATAATATCTGCATAATAAATTCCAAGTTGGTTAGCATAATGGGAAAAGGTTCAGAATCCTATCCATCCTTGGGATGTTAAACAAAATGCATGCAGACACACTTACAATCCTAGGGCCTAGGTGAAGGAGGAATTCCCTCCCCCTAGCCTCTTCCCACTGTGTGAAGGGCAACCAGCCAGGGACACAGGTGTGCAACTCATTAAAAACAGAATTAAGCCCAACAGGCTAGGTAGCAGCCACGTGAAGAATACTCTGCAAAGTGAAGGCACTCAAGGGCTTTGACCTTGGAAAGGAAGTCTGGGGATGGAGCTGCCTTCTTGTTCACTGTTCTCCACTGTTGCTGACTCAGATGAGGAGAGCCACAGAACAGTTGTTTCTAACAGCTGCAGCAGCAGACTCAAGAGTACAACTATGATTATTAAAACATTAAAGTGACTATCTGCTAAGTATATGTGGAACATAAAGAACTGTCCTCCGTGATGAGAGAGTCAATGAAATTAAAGGAAAGGCAAGTCATCTCAAAATACTCAACTTCAGCATGAAAATGATTTAGTTACCCATGTCTCCAGAGTGGTTCTCAGCTTAGAACCGGCATAGGCACATCCCATTGGGCAGGTGCTTCGCTTTCTAATACCAGGATAAACAACTATTTATTACATGTTTTCTAGCAATTGTCCTACCATTCACTGCTCCTAGGACTCTAATCTCCCTTTCTCTTTGCCCAGTCATCTCTCTGTAAACGTATTGGCCTTTTCAAATGAAAAATGAACTCCTAGGGGGGAAGGTACCAGGGCCTCAGTGCAGGCAGCACCAGCTCTAGATGCTGGCGCCCCCCCCATTCCACATATCCCTGCCCCCACCCC
>JAQHUG010000081.1:33500-47342 GCA_028555095.1 Dicrostonyx torquatus
CCCCTATCTCAGAAGTTGTTGTGAATCTAAATATTTTGCCCCCTGCAGAACACCAGTATTCCAGAGGAATATACCATTATGTGAACCTAACAAAAATATTATTCCTTCTCAAGCTGGGAAGATGTTCCTGGGAATAAAGAAAGCTCTTCCTATGACAGCATGAGGACCTGGACTTGGATTTTCAGCAGCCCCCAATAAATTTAGGCATGGTAGAATGCTGCTGTAACAGTGGAGGGTTAGAGAGAGGAGGATACCTGGGCTGAATCCCTAGGACTAATTAATCAGCCAGCCCAGCTGAGAGAGCAAAGTCCACATTCAGTGAAAATCCCTGTCAAAATATAAGGTAGAAAAGTGATTGAGAAAGCCACTCAACTTCAATGTGTGGCCTCTACATGCACCCCCTTGGACAAATGAAACTACCTATATGCATACACCACACACATGGGTGGTGGGGTAGAGACTAGATTTCTGCCTAAATTATTTTGATAAAAGATTGTTAGGAACTGTCTCTTAATTTGTCTGCATTCCTTGAAACACACTGTCACTGTGTCTGACAAATGTAAGTTTTTAAATTAAACAAAATCTTCCCTTGCTTTACCCAAAAGGGTAATTGCAAGGGGACTCTAAGGAACTGTTGCAAAAGACAAAATCATTCTGACCAAGATCTGCAAGCGCTTCAAGGCCCATGGGGAATTTATTCCTTTGTAGAGCAATGCAAATATGACTATGAAGAGTTTGGTGTAGGAAATTAGGTTGATAGGTGGTTGTGTTTAGATTTAGAAACCAAACATTGTTTTCTCATAGGGTAGCTCACTCTGGAAGGGAATATCAAAGACAAGGGTTGTGTGGGAATAGGCAAAATTCAATGATCTGGGGACAGTAGGTAAATTTAACCAAGGTTTCATTAATAAGCATTTGATCTTAATCGAGACTAAGGAGAGACTAGCTCACTAATCATTTATGAGATAAAGGAAGGGAGTTTGGGGACTAAACTCAGCCATACCATGCAAGGATAAACAATGAAAAATCCATGAGTTCTATTTAATAATAAAAGTAAGAGTGGTTTTTTTTCCAGGAAAACGAAGAATGGTTGGATTTTCCTAAAAGATTTCACGAGAGTACATGACAGCCAGGATTTAATACTATCAGTAACCATCATCACAGCGGTAGTAGAGTCATTTATTTGAAAGCTGATCATCTCAGAAAAGTTCAACGTTTAGTGTTATCTTTTCTAGGGTTTGTATATGGAATCCTGGCTCTTATGTTATTGGTTATTTGCTCTTCTATTCATAGAACTTTTCTAGAGTACCATTAGAATATGATATGGGTTCTAACAAAGCCCTCAACTACAATTTACACTATAGTATAAAAAGTCACTGACATGGTGAAGAAACCTCTCATCTATGCCCCATTAGCAAACATTTTATTGAGTCTACAATGTATAAACTGTTTATTGCTTAGATTTCTATGAAGATAAATCTAACACCACCAAATTTCCATTACCATTTTTTTAATTCAAGCAGGGTGTGTTCACCACGCCTGTAGCCCCAGCACTCAGGAGATGGAGGTAGGAAGATCAGGAGTTTAAATCCAGCTATCCTAATTACACAGCAGGTTAGAGCTCAACTTGGGTCACAGGAGACTCTGTCTAAATAAAAATTAAAAAATAAACAGACAAAGAAAACCACTTCATATAAATAATACTTTTATAATAAACTTTTAGAATATATAAGAAAGGTGTTTTGTCAAGGAAAAGCACCCCTTCTAGCACATCCATATTTTCATCTGAATTGTTACAACAAGAGTTATTCCAAGAGATAATTTTTAGCTGTGGGATTAAAAAATACTCAAGCATCTTTAGAAAACTTCTATTAGGGAACACAGAAGGCAAAGGGGCATAGGGAACAACACAAGAAATTAAAGTGATAAAAAATTAATTACACCTTAATCCTTAAAGTACTTTACAACCTATACACATAATATACTGAGCCAAGATAATAAGCAGTATACATTTAGATAATCCATTTTTAAATATTGCTTCTAAGCTATAATCTCCCTCAATCAAAGCATCATTGGACATGTCACAGGGGAGGGTGAACTGGCTGGCTTGCATTTTAAGAAAATGGCCCCCAAGTAAACACTCTGGAAGTGCCCTCCTGCTTCTCCACCTACCCTCTAATTATGTTTCTCATTCTGCTTCCTCCACACACCACCCAGGATTCTTTCAAAGGAACCAAAGCTCTTATTTATTGAGTTACCAGAGTGTTAATCACATCTAATGGTTTTAACACAATAGCAGCCAACCTTTAAATGTGTTCCTTTAAAATGATTAATGCCTGACTTCCACTTGGGCTTCTCTTTTTTTCTGCAGTTCTCCCATGATTCCAGTAAGTCTTGTTCCTTCTGCTAAAATAAGCATTTCTCATTGCAACAAACTTGTGTTGGAGTGATATTGGTGAAAGAACAGTGCAAAGGTTATGAACTCAAGAATGGCACCTTATAAATATCTAGGTCCCATAGATCGTCATCACTGTCTAACATAGTGTCTGACCACAGTAGCTACTCAGGCCTGACTATAGTATATACTAGGCATTATTTATAAATTGTAGGGGAGGGGAAAGAAAGGGAGAAATGAAAGAAACCATATTAATTTTTAGGAAGATAAATGGATAGGTTTACCTGCCCTCCTGAAGCATACTGAACATATACCAAAGAGTAAAAATATAAATACAATACTAGGAAAGTTCACTACATTGCTCTATTCTCCTCCTGCCCTCTATATAGTGGCCTGTCAAAGTGGAGCCAAGGGTAGATATGTATGGTTGGTTCGAGGACACAAAGAAAAGTCTGCTTGGAAACTTCTACTGCCAAGCTGGTTTAAGAATTAATTGCTCTCTCAGTCAAGTTTTGGGTCTATTAGTGCAGTGATGCAGGAAGGGCCTCAGGGCCTCCTTCTCTAAGCTTAAGTACCACTGTCTATCATCACGGCCTGGGGAAGGCTAAGCAACACCGGCGTAAAGGGAGCTGGGGTGCAGTGTTTTGTAACTACAAGCACTAGAAATCACCCACAGGTCACTGTTTGATTTTATATCCCATGCAACATGGATTTCTGAGAGGGCATGGGGTAATCAGTAACTGTTTGGAATACAATGGCCACAGTTAATTGTTCTCTTCAAAATTATCAGAAAAAGAGAGGGAGAGGGGGAGACAGAGAGAAAGAGAGAGAGAGAGAGAGAGAGAGAGAGAGAGAGAGAGAGAGAGAGATGAGCCACATGTGTCATGCGTATAAAATAACGGCACTTAGGAGTTACTTTTTTTTTCAAAGCACTTGAGTGTTTATTAATGCACTACTCCAACCAAATGTCCTTGGATGATTGGTCTGGTCATTTTGCCAATTTTTAAAATCTGATAATAGTGAAACAAAAAGGGTGAGGGCATGTGGTGACCCAGATTTGTCATTGTGAGTCAGTAATGAATGAACTATGCCTGTCAGAGCAACCTAACCTCCACTACCATGGAGAAGCTGCACCAGAGGGAACAGAGGGTGACAAGACATTCTTCACATGCAGGCCTGCAGAGTAGGGTATAATTATTATCCTTTGTTAGCAATCTGGGAATAAAACATTCTCTTCTCCCAGCAGCATCACAGTTAAATCGTCAGGCTCCTTGTATTTTTTTCTTATTGCATACATTAAAAATTCATGAGAAAAATGAAGAATATAAAATTGTAAGTAGGAACAAACATGAGAAATTAGAGATACTGCCCACAAATATCAACTATGTGTTTGTGTATGTACACACACACCACAACCACTACCACCCTAGTACCACCACCCCTACCACCACCACCACCCGTTTGTAGCCACGCCATGTCCATCTAGCAACCCAGGCTAGAAAGTCAATGAAGTAGACATAATTCATGCTTTCTAATACCCGCTCATAAAAACTTTTCCAATCCTGAGATCAGGGCCTTAGTAAAGCAATTTTGCTTTCTAGCACTCTGTGGCTGCAGTCTTTAAATGATTGATTTCAGAAATGTTTCATATAGTAAGCATTAATTTCTGATCAACATCTTGTACTTTGCTAATTGAGGACATCTTTCTACTTCTCCGGACTGTATCTTGTCCTGAAATCTCAAATACTTATCCCATACAAATTGAAATGGTGAATAATAGACTTCGGATGTGCAGTATGAGGAATAGGTAGGCAGAAGAGAAGGAGAAAAATCTATGCCTGCTTCTTTTAGCAAATGTTCAGCCATCTGTGGCTCAAATGGATCTCTTCCTGTGTGCCATGCTGAATCTTAAATTTTTATTCTAGGAAGGCTGAAGAGAAGAAGGAAGTAAAAGCATCTATATATACCCTGAGAAAGCAGATTTTAAGCCGCTCTAAGAATAAAAGTAGGTCCATGATGGTGGAAGCATGCCAAGAAAATCATATCTAACTCTACATCATAAACCGTTCCAATAATAAAGCAAAGAAGCATCACAACAAGTGAAGGTTGCTTATGAAATGCTCAGAATTCTAGATCTGTGCTGAGTATTATGATAGCTGTTATTCACATATCTATATTTGAAAATAAATCAGACCTAGTCAAACTTAAGATACTGTCCCTTGACTGCACTTAGCAACACTTCAAATGCTCAGTGGACAGATATGAGGACTGGCTGTCAGGTTGGCAAATGAATATAGGGAATGTTTCCCACATCACAAAAATTTCTGTTAACATTATTTTAGTAGATAGGGATTTTTTTAGTGCTGCTTAGAAATGTGAGCACATCACAAATATAGAATAAATAACTTTCCCATCCAAGATAAGTTAAATGAAGTACAACATAGTTCTTATTTTTGGGACATTCAAGAGATAAACAGCACAATATAGAAATAAAAGTTTAAACAAATAATTATTAAAGTCAGAGACTATGAAAATTAGTGTACTTCATTTGCACATCTGTAGAGTAAATAGTAGGCCCTTAAAGAAGAAACTATGGTGCTGGAATGATGGTTCATCCAATAGAATGTTCTCCAATACCTACATCAACATATGGGGTCAGCACACACCTGTAATTTGGGCGCTAGGGAAATGGAGACTAGCATTCTTAGGACTTTCTAGCCAGTCTAAAATATGTGAAGCACAGAAGATCAAATCCTCAAGACCTTCTCTGACTTTTCCTTCTTTGTAAGTCATGAACACTAGCTTCATTCTATTTGACAAATTGCCATTTGATGCTACCTTCAGAGAACTATGCTTGCAGAACTTGTTCTGTGTCACTGAAACTGAATGGCGATGTATAGAACAATCCAAATACATCCATATTTATCACCCTACACAAAACTAAATACCAAACAGATAGAAAACCTCAACATACAATACAACTGGATACACTACACCTGATAGATGAGAAAGTGGGGAATAGCCTTGAGCTCACTGGCACAAGAAAAGACATTCTGAAAAGAAGAATATCACTAGGACAAACATTAAAAGCAACAATTAATAAATGGAACCCCGTGAAACTGAAAAGCATCTGCACATCAAAGGACACAGTCATTCAGACAAAGCAACAGTCTACAGAATGGGAAAATATTTTTACCAACTACATATATGATAGAGGGTTAATATCCAAAATACATAAAGAACACAAAAACTAGATATCAAGAAAATAATAACCCAATTAAAATGGGGTACAGATATAAACAAAGAATTATGAAAAGAGGAAACCCAAATAACTGAGAAATAAAGAAATGTTCAACATCCTTAGCTATAAGGGAAAGGCAAATTAAAACTACTTTGAGATTTCATCTCACACTCATCAGAATAGCTAAGATCAGTACAACAAATAATAGCTTATGACAGTGAGGATTTAACGTAGGGAGAACACTCATCCATTACTGGAGTGCAAACTTGTAAAGTCACTGTGGAAACCAATACAGTAGTTCCTCAGGAAGATGGGAATCACCCTAGTCCAAGATTCAGCTATGTCATTCTTAGACATACACCCAAAAGACACTTTATCATACCACAGAGACATTTGCTCAACCGTGTTCATTGCTTCTCTATTCATAATAGGTAGAAATTGAAAATAACTTAGATGTCCTTTAAGGGAAGAATGGATATGAAAAATTAGGTTCATTTACATTATGGAGTATTACTCAGATGCTAAAGATGAATTCACTAAATTATCAGGTAAATTGATGGATCCAGAAAAGAAATCCTTAATGAGGTAACCCAGGCCCAGAACAAATATGATCATTGCCTTTCTCAGCCATCATCAGCAAAATTTCCTCCTATAGCAGACGGTAATGAATACAGAGACCCACACAGTCAGACATACTGCAGACAGTAAGAGACCTTAGAACACTCAACCCTATATGGGACATCTCTATCAAATCTCTGTTTTCAGAGCTCAGTGAACCCGATGGAAGAGGAAGCAGATAGAGTGTAAAAGCCAGAGAAGATGGAGGATACCAAGAAAACAAGACTCTCTAAATCAACATGATCAAATATCATGTAAACCCACAGAGACTGAGACAGTATGCACAGAGTCTCTATAGATCTGTACCAGGTTCTCTGCATATTTCCAGTTTCATGTTTTTATGAGATTCCATAATATTCAAATGAGTGAGTGTCTGATTCCTGGCTCTTCTCCTTCTGTTTATTTGTATTGTCCAACTTCAATGTATTAGTTTTTGTTTTATCTCCTATCTTACTTTATCTTTATCCCTTGGAAGCCTGTCTGTTTTCTAATAAAAGAAAGGGAGGGAGTTCAGATGAGATGGTAGGTGGGGTGGAGCTGAGAGAAACGGAAGGAAAACCATAATCGGGATATATCATGTGAGAAGAAAATCTATTTTCAATAAAAGAAAAAGATCTTTTTTAAGAAGAAGAAGAGTAGAAAATGAGGCAAAAGTTTCAGGAAGCAAATTTAAGCTCAATGAAAAAAAAGGATTTCTTAATAATTAGCTCTGTCTTAATACAAAACAAGATACCTCAACAGGGAAATAATCTCTCCCAGTTGGATATTCAACAGAAGTGAAATGTCAACAACACTTAAGAAGAACACCAGCTATAGGCAGGTGATTGGAAGAGGTGTCCTCAAAGGATCTAGCCTCTGCTAAAATCCTGTGACTCAGTTTCCCACTTACCAACATCTGCCCTGGCTCCACAGAGTGAATAACTAAGGAGCAGTCTACTCAACAGCCCACTACAAGGCAGACTTCCCACTGTTCTTGCCCCTCACTGTCTCCACTCAAGATATCCTGATGGCGACCCCTCAAGACCAGCAATGTGGAGGGGCTCACAGTGTACTGGGATATTTCTACATGACAGATTTGTTTGGCCTTCATATAAATAACTTAATTCATCTTACTTCCTCCCCTTTCTTATATAAAATACATCATATCTGCCCAACCCTTAAACAGTTATGCATTCAATTGAAAGTACACAGAGAGCTCAGAGTACAATATATAGTATAAGATAAGGTACTTTTGTCAATCTGGAACTTCATTGGTTGATTCAAACAAACCTATGTAGACTAATTGTTTGGATACATTTAATTACTTCTTCGATATCTTCATTTTCTTAAAAATAGCACTGAATTCAGGATTTAGCTAAGGGGCCAAGATTCTTACTAAAATGCTTTGCAATACTGTCATTAAAAATAGCCATATACTATTCATAAAGCGTATTATATTACTCTTTACTATGGAAAGCTCAGAGATGAATGAAAAGGAGACCCTGCTATTTAGGAGGTTTTCAGTCTAAAAGTATGATTAGAAGATAGCACAAGGCACATCCATTGAGTTAGACAGGTCTTATATAGCAATGAAAAATTCAAAGTCATCTCCATCAAAGAAGGCGCAAAAGCCACAAGAAGGAGCAGTAATTCTGAAATAGTCTGGTCTTTCTCTGAGAAACTGAATCAATGAGATAGCAATAATGTTTAGGCAACTTTTGTCTATCAGCAACTTACATATTACCTAGAGTTGAAAAGAAACTGCTTGGTCTTAGTTGAAGGATGTAACCAGACCTACAAACTACATAGAATATTAAGAGTATTAGTAAATGGCTAAACTGAAAATATTGTGCAGTTCATTTGATAGCATTTGAAAGTTAACAAGGAGTTGTGAAGCCTCTGAGCAGAGAGGATAGATTAATAGGTGTCATGAGCTTTCAGAAACATGAATAACTTGTTGACTGGCACTATAGATTAGACTAGAATATAGAGGGTAAGAGTATGCAGATGAAAAGGAAATAGCAGACAACAATTTCCAAACTGACATAAGCATTCAACCTAATATAGTGCATCATCTGGGAGCCTAAGGAAAGGCATTAGCCATTAGTATTAGAGTTCTAATGTAAATTTCACAAATGTGAAAACAGAAGGGCAGCATTACATGGTGTAAATAGGCAATGGCAGTTAAGTGTGAACAAAAAAAGGGATTTGATCATTAAGAAATTTGGGGAGATTAAGGAAGACTAGCTATGTTAATTATGAATTTTTATTTTTGTTTTGGGTATATTGACTTTTGGACTCTACTGGTATTTCAGAGGCTGCCTTATTTGACTAGCCACTTTCCGTAAATAATAAAAGACTATTCTAGAAGGAGACCGTTCTTGTGAAAACCAATCAACCCCCAAACAACATTCCCCATATATTTTATTATTTAATGCTTATAGTCCAGGTCATTATTAATCCAGAATGCTCTGGTCACCCCAAGACCAGTACCAGGCAGTTAGAATCTGTTGTTGTATCCCAAAAACCTGCTTCACCAATTTCTGTCTCCAGAAACTATAGTAGTGATCCTTACAAGCACTTATTCTCATTCCTGCATCCAGACTGTTCTTCCCCTATTACATTGAATGGCATGACCCGCTCCTCTGGAGACTTGATGGCCATCATCTCTGGATCTATTCACTTAGTCACTCATAAGTCACATAAACTACATCATGATTAACCTTGCTACAATTTGGATTTAGGGGTGACCATAGTTAGGTATGAAGGGGTTGAAGATATAAAAGATATTACAAAGTAAGCAGACATAAGATGGATATTTCTTTACTATCAGGGGCAATGTGATGTGTACATTACAGTACATTGACTAATAACTACATCTACTTTAAACACAAGTGGTGTGTAAAAAGGAGAAGACGGGGTATGCAACTGAATAGTAAGGATAACAAAATGAGAATAACATTGAATGAAGACATTAAAGTAAAGACAGAGGCTGCGGCTTCTTGGGAAGACTGAGAAATCTTTGTGAATGAATTGTCACTTGGGAAGTATAAGGAAGACTGAACTATATATTACAAGAAATATATCAAACCTGGGTCTTGTCTCCAAAGTTGTATGGAATATCAAGGGATTGTCAGGGGAAGAAATTAGCAGATACTTATCTGGTATTTATTTGCTATGGGGATAGGTAATTTAAAGTTTAAATTAAACCTCAGAAGATGCTTAATGATGTCTGTACATTAAATAAAATTTAACTCGGGAAAAGCTAGCCAAGAAAACAGTATTATGAAAGGAAAATTCAACAAAGAGAACAGAGAGAGATGATTGTGGAAATAGAGACCTATATGATACTATGGCAGATAGAAATAAGGTGGCAGATGCTATTCTGTTAATGGAATATGATAAACATATAATTATACAGAAAGGGATGAGGAGGAAGAGTTGGTACCTGTGTCTTAACTATCAAAAAGAAGTATTGTAGAAAAGGGGGTTCATAATGTTGCAAAGAGAATATCAAGTGAGCACAGATTCAACTCTAAAAGGATTTATGAGACTCTTAGAGTCTCAATGTCTCTAAATAGACTTCTCCGAGTGTCAGGGCAAGGACAAAGGGGAATATTTGCTGACATCTCTAATTCAAATAAAACCCCAAACTACTCATTTATAATGTGGCTATAATCTGTGCTTAAGAGTGACCATAGTTAGTAAAGAAGGGCCTGAACTTGTAGAAAACATAGAAGACATTACAAGTCAGATATTTACTGGTGTTTATTTATCATGTGGGGGCAATTTGATGTGCAAATTAATGCTCACCAAAAACTTCAGCAAAAATGTCATAGGTGTGTATTAATGTTAGAGGCCTTTGTTTTAATTCTTTGAAAGAAAAAAAAAACAAGTTTCTTTAAAAGACTAGCTTTCTCTCCTATTAAACCGTATTCCATTTCTATAATATAACTGTATTACAGTGTAATCTAATCTATCAGGATATGATACAATCCCAATAGAATGAAGAACCATAAAAAAGGAGGCAGAGCAGAAAGGCCAACTACATCCTAAGGTAGGAGGAAAGTTGAGTAGGATGCTTGGGGGAACTTCATTAAGAAAGTGAGAGCTGTATAGGTACTCCAAGCAGGTGAGCGTTTGAGCCATGTGGAGTGCAAAGAGGAGAAAGTACTTTCTAGGTGCCAGGCGCTTTTGCTGAATGCTTTTTCAGCATGATCTCATCTGTTACCATTATTAACCACTGGGCAGATGAGGAGCAAGGGCAAAGAGAGGGCAATTATCTTTGCCAAGCCCAGCCAGTGCAAATAATAGTCTGGATGGATGTAAAACGAAGTAGTCTTACTGTGAAAACTCAAACGCTTCTAAACTCCTACACAATCCTCAAGCTTAAGCTTGAATTTTATTCTCACTCTGTCCTGAGAGGAAGAACCCCCACGAAAGAGAGTGCCGTGGAGGTGACAGAGGATGCTTGAAGTGCAGACAGACTGCTATGGCTATATTAATGTATGATTTTCATCACAAGCATTAGAAAGTCCTGAGCAACAGGAAGTGAGCCCCATTCTCAAGCTATGACATTCAATGCAGAGTAACAATATCTCGATGAGTGTGGCTCATGGTGATCCTGGAGCCCAGCGATCATATCATATTGTCACAGTGTGTGTGTGTGTGTGTGTGTGTGTGTGTGCGCGCGCGCGCACGCATGTGTGCATGTGTGTGCCAGGGGAACATGAGAAGGCAGTACTAATGAGGACAACTATTAATATCAAATATCCAAGAGTGTTCTTTCCTAAAAGAAGTCATAGTAGACAAAATGCCATCCCTTCAGAGATTCCCATGACCTAATATCTGAACTGTGGAAATAGGTTGCATTGTGCTCCAAAGCAGACGTTATATATGGAAAATTTTTTTATTACTTTGCTCTATGTGTTTAGACATTATGCTGGCCCCTGACAGGATGCAATCAGGCAACACCCTGGCCAGCCCAGGGTCCTATGGCTGCTATGTCCCTGTCCCTATGTAGTCTGTATGCAGGCACAAAAGGTCTTTTTAATGGGAGCCCCCCGTGAGACCCTGCAGTGCCACACCCCACAGGGTCCCATCTCAATGATTTCTGCCTCCTCTGCACTGGGGGTTTTGGTTCCAATTCTTTTAACACCCCTCAAAGGTTACCTGTACCCCAGGCTAGCTATCAACTCAATATGTAGCTGGCATAGAATGACCTTGAACTTCTTGTCTCCACTTCCCAAGGGCTAGTTACAGGTCTCTGAGCATTTTCTTGCCTATGAGCATTTGTGTGTTTTCTTTGATTTTTTTTCCTGCCAACAAGTGATTCTGAAATTGCTTTTTATGGACCTGTTTTGGGTTTTAGACCTGAGAGTGACAGATTGATAAAAATTATTGATAAATAAAATTACTTTTAAAAAAAAGAGAACTCTGCCCATTCCTCCTCTCTTCTTGCTGCTCTTGTCGACTCTCTCTCTCTCTCTCTCTCTCTCTCTCTCTCTCTCTCTCTCTCATCTCTTGTCTCTCTATGTGTCTCTCCCTTCCTCTTTTTCTCTTTCCTCTCCCATCCCCTTCAATTCAATAAAACTCTTCACTTAAGCTTTGTCTGGGTGGAGTATTTGTCTGTCCCTCACCCACCACAGGCTCACACCCCCTGCCAAGGTCCATCCGGCGCAGAATCAACAACACTGTGTGTGTGTTCATCTGGGGAGACTGGTATATGTACGAATACAGGTGTTCTAGTCTCCTTTCTGTTCTGTAATCAAACACTCTGACTAAAAACAGCTCAAGGGAGGGAAGGATTTATTGTCCATAGGCCCATAGGCCAATCTGATCTGGGCAGTCTCTCAATGAGGCTCACTTCTCAGGTGACTCCAGGCTGTGTCAAGTTGACAGTAAAAGTTAGCTAAGACAATAAGTATTCATGTGTGTGTGCATGCATGTGGGTGCCAGGAGACAACTTCTAGTAGTATTCTTCATAAGCCATCTTCCTTGTTAATTCAGGCATGGTCCTCCACTGCCCAGAAAGCTTACCATGTAGATTAGGTTGGCTGGCAAGTGAGCCTCAGAGATTAGCTTGTCTTCACCTCCTTAATGCCGGGATTACAAGTGCATGTTTGTTTATTTCCACTTGGAGGTAGGAGGGTTCTAAGGCTCAAACTCAGATCGTCACACTTGCAAAGCAAAAACTTTACTGACTAAGCAACTTTCCCTGTCTTAATTTGTTGGCTTTAGAATGAAAGATGATGCTAAATTATCAGGGAACCCAATAGAATCACATAAACCCTACAAAAAGAAGGCAACTCCTACTGAGGACAGAGAGATGGGTCAAGGGGCAAGTCAGAGGCCCAATGTGCCCTTGCTGGTTTTATGACGCAGGGGTTACTGGAAAGTCCTCAAATACTAACAGAGTCTCCTATCTTACAAGAAATGAGAACCTTGAGTTTATGACCACAAGAAGATAAACTGGACTGAAACTAGCTAGAATCAATTTGAAAATACACTATCCCAGAGCCAGAGGTCAACTCTGCTGGTATCTTGATTTCAGGCTTATGAGCTACACTTTTCCCTCACAACTAACATGCTTAACAGTGATGGATGAGATGGAGGTTGTTAAAGATTATCAAATGATGGCAATTGATAACAGAAATAATAGAAAATGCTTGTCAGTCTCAGGTTATAAAAAATTCTGTGGTTCTCTGTCTTCATGTGGTTTTAGGCATAAGTCTCAGCTCAATTATTCAAAACCAAGTATTTAATTTTGAATAAGTCACTTTGCCTTTCTGAACAGAGATTTAAGGGAGTAAACATATGTAATACCCTTTAGGAATTATTGTTTCATTGTTAAGAGTTAAATCAGTGAGATAAAGAACCAACCAGTTACAAACTCTGTGTGTATGTGTGTGTGTCCCTCATTCTCTCTCATTTTCTCTCTCTCTCTCTCTCTCTCTCTCTCTCTCTCTCTCTCTCTCTCTCTCTCTCTCTCTCTGTGTGTGTGTGTGTGTGTGTACTAAAGTCCATATATTTTATTCAGGTTTCCTTACTTCTTACCTAATATACTTTTCTTGTTCCAGTATCTCACTCAAAAGGCCACATTGTATTTCACTGTCATACCTTACAAGCCTACTTTGTGACAGTTTCCCAGATTTGCTTTGTTTATAAAAACTGGCAGTTTTGGCCAGTACTGGTCAGTGTTTTGTAGGATGATCCTGTGTTGGGATTTGTCTGATGCTTTTCTCATGATGAGACTGGAGTCACGGTTTGAAGAGAGCTCACAGAGCCCCTGTGATGTTGCTGTTACTTCCTATCAGAGATACCGGTCAACAAAGTGATTCCTGAGTGATGGTGTTGACTTTGATCCACTAGCTGAAGTGGTGTTTGCCAGAGTTCTGTACTTTAAAGCCACTGCCCTCCCTCTGCTACTGTAGTACACTTAGTAAAAGAAGGGGACTCTGCAGTTCATACGTAAAAAGAACAAAATCTTTTACACTTCGTGCCCTTCACAAGAAAGTATCTACATCAGTTATTTGGAATTCTTCCCAGGAGATCTCAAGATGTATGTGTGTGTGTGTGTGTGTGTGTGTGTGTGTGTGTGTGTGTGTGT
>JAQHUG010000081.1:72336-93649 GCA_028555095.1 Dicrostonyx torquatus
GCCACCTCCTGGATTTTTCCCTCCCAATAGATCTCTTGTGTGAGGTTTGTTGTGCAGTGTGACTTTGTGGTATACCTTGGCTTCTGGCTGCCAGGATACCTTTCCATCCAAGCTGTGATGTTTCCAAACATTATCTCAACCATGTGATCTAGTTCAGCACCAACATGACAGACATCATGCTGATAAGTGCAGCCTTGATACTGTGGGCTAAGAACAGTATTTTACCTCTGTGATTTTCCTCTGCAAGGCATTCTAGAAAACGTGAACCAGAAGGCCTCAAAGGGCACAAAAACCACGGAAAGTCAGAGAAACCTACAATATCGATGACTCTAAAAACATGGCAGCTAAATTTGGTATTCTGGATAGGATCTTGGACAATTAAAGACTATTGGATAAAAACTAAGGAAATCTGGATAAACTTTGCATATTAGTTAATATTAATGTACCAGTACTGCTTTTCTGTGACATATGTCGTGCAATAATGTAAAATGTTCACAATAAAGAACAAACGCAGTCTATATGAAAATTCTGTCTTCCCTTTGCAAGGATTCTATCCATTGGTTCTGCATTCATCAGTGAGGACCCCTTGACAATAGCCCTGAAGTGGCTTGGATCGCAAATCTTCCTTGCGGAAGTCAACAAAGCAAGAAATGCAATTTTAATCAAGCTGGATTTAAAATAAATAAGATGCTTAGATGATAAGAGCAATGCTACAAGAATTCCATAAACTCTGCCACATTTTGACTTTGGGCTTTTTTTTTTCCAGTGCTAGAGAATTGAACCTGAATCTTGTGCCCACTAGTCAAGCACTCAAGCCCTGATTGACATGCTGATTGGAGACATCTGGCTAGCTATGTGTGGCTTTCTAAGCCCTACAGCCACAGTGATCAGAGAGCAGTGCAGAGGGAAACCAAATGAAGAACTGCACACAAGTCGGTTAGTACAATAAGGACTCGAGACAGTTACTGTTCACGCATGTATTCAATAAAAGTGGGCTTTCTGAAAGATTCTGAGCTAGCAGTAAACAGTTAACACTCCCAACTCTAAGGGGCATATAGGGTTTTTTTTTTAATTGATTTTATTCAGCTATACATTTTTCTCTGCTCCCCTCCCTTCCTTTCCCATGGTCCGCATGCTCCCAATTTACTCAGAAGATCTTGTCTTTTTCTTCTTCCCATGTACATTAATTTTATCGTGGGGTAGAGATATGTCCAAAAAACCACAGTACTACAGGAAAGTGAGGGAAGAAGTGAGGGACAAACATGAATGGAAGCACAAAGTCATGATCACCGAGTCCCAGGGGAAAGGCACTGGCTGAGCCAGACCTGAAGGACTTTCAAGACTTAACCTGGGATTGATTTCTCTCATTTCCCTAGGGTCCACTTTCTTCCCAATTCCAGTAGATTTTGCCCCAGGAGCTCTATAACAGCCAGTACTTATACCATGTATTATGAATCTGTTTAAGCAAGGCTCTTCCCCTGCCTTACCCCTAAAGGCAGCTGACAAGCACTTGCCAACACAACTCTGCTCGAGCCAATCAAATTCTGAAGGAAACACAAAAGTAGAAGGACACGGTGAACTTCAGACTCTGAGAGGTGTTGGGGAAAGCTAGGATATGAGTCCTGCGTGGGGACAGAAGCAAGTGGGAGCCCAACTCTTTACAAGCCAAAGGAAACATTTAGAACTAATCTTGGCACTGGGGAGTCACTGATGCCAGTAGAAGGGAAGGTGCAGCATGGTTTGAAGGTTAGAAAGAATCCCTCTGGGACGGCAGGGTAAAACTGCAAAATATAAAGACTCGCATTTTTCTTTAACATGCTGATAACTTGGATTTGACCATTGTCGCTTCTCCACAGGATGATGTGATGGAAGTGTCAGTATGGGTTAACATTTGAAAATGCTTGTACTTTTCCTTTGTATGTTTTACATGGGTTTTGCTGTTGTTGCTGCTACTTTCTTGAGAAATGTCACAAAACAGTAGATTGAGACTTAGCAGTTTTGACAGATTTATTATATTTCTAACTGTTCCTAGAAAGTTCACTTCTTCTCAACTCTAAAGTTTTAAAGAGAGCAGGACCTGAGACTACGAAATAAATGAAGAAGCTGCTGAGAGCAAGGCGAGAAATAACAGTTTTCAAACTTGGACAGTAGAATGCTTGTGTGAACAGCTTTGAAAAACATTCAGAAAAAAGTTCATAGCGATGTCGAACGAATGAAGAAGAGTGAGATAAAAGAGAAAAAAGGCAAGAAAGATGCCCAGATAGCTGACTAATCTGAACTGAATATTTAAGATGTTTTTATTCAGAGATGCAGCAATCTGAAAAGACAGTGGATTAGCGCCCTAAAGATCGGTCTTCCTTTTCATATTTAGCCAGCAGATTATGGAGCAGAGGAAACATGGTAAAAAGCCAGTCATTCCAAACTTCACTTTTGCCTCTCTGGTCAGATGACCAGTCTTGTCTCTGACATATATGGCATTAGGGCTTTCCCCCACTAGTTGTAGGAAAGGCAAGAAGTCGCTGAGTCTACATTCCTCAGGATCGAGTCATTTGGGTGACATCAACCTGCAGGTTGGTTCAGCACAAAGAACTCCTGAGCAATATGTTCATGAAGATTCATGCCTGCAGTGCCCCATCCTTGTGCCTCTATCAATTAGAGAAGAAGGGGGCAGAAAGGAAGTAGTAACTTGGGTGCTGGATCCTGTGGCCTGAACACTAGCAAGCAGTGGAAATGGGGAGAGAAAAAGGTATGTATTGATTGGCAGAGTTTGAAATAGCTTTACACATTCCTCTTTTTAGAATTGGATTTTTATGTTTAATTGTGTCGGGCGGGGAGTATGTGAGGGCAGTGCCCGCAAAGAGCAGAGGTTTCAGATCCCTGGGAGCTGGAGGTACAGGTGACTGTGGGCAGCCAGATATGAGTTCTGAGAACTGAACTTGAAGTCATAAAGAGGAACTGTATAGGTGTATGTGTCTGTCTGTCTGTCTCTCTGCCTGTCTATCTGTCCGTCTGTCTGTGTCTATGTGTAGCTCAAGGAAATAGAAAATAGAACTCATGGGGTGAGAATCGGAATGAATGAAAAGATGGAAAATGTTTCATCCAGATGATGAAGACAAAGCAGGAGTGTAAAGCTTTCTAGAGCCAAAGAAAGCAAGCAAATTCTCAAAAGGAAGGCCAGCAAGCAGTGTCCAAGAAAAACAAAGACAGAGACACTCTTTCTTGTTCAATCTACCGTGAGAGTGAAGATCATTCCTAAGAACCGGACTGTAGATGCTCCAGAAAATGTCAGTACTGAGCTGAAGGACTGCACTTGGCAGGAAAGGCCCCAGGAGGAACTATGAAGTGAAACAGAGGAGAATTCAGCCTCCTTGTTGAGAAAAGGAAAGGCTTCAAATTCACAACAGTGCAGAGGTAGACAGGAATTGGCTCCTGTTAGTGCTCTCTGCAGTAAAAAGAGAACATGACCAAGAGGGTTAATGCTGAGCTTCTTACACAGGAGAGGTTCTCGCTGGCTCACTTTCCCATCTCTGTCATAATTCTTGCTGAAGCCAGTAATTTATGGCTCGAAAAGTCCACCTGAAATGTCTGTGTAATGGTACATATCGTCTGTGCTGCTTCTCTGGTCTAAAGAGATGCTGTCTGTCTCTTGGTTAAGAATTTTCTTTGTTGAAGGGAAGCTTTTTAATTTGATGAGGTCCTATTTGCTGGTCTTTGGCCTTACTTTATGAAAGACTGGTATCCTCAGCCATGCCCGTGTCTTGACATGTTTTCTCTGTTTTTTTCCTCTGGCCATTTCGGAGTTTCAGGTCTATCAATAAAGCCTCTGATTAATTTGGAGTTAATTTTTGTTCGAGGTGAGAGTCAAAGATCTAGTCTCATTCTTCTACAGGTTCCTTAATGCCATCTGTTAAAGCAGCAGCTGCCCCTTTCATCATCTGTATCAAAAATCTGGTAACTATAGCTGCCTGGATTTATGCCTGAATCTTCTATTCTAGTCCATTGATCTACATGTCAAGAAAGATGAATTCTTGAACGAAATGGCAGTGAACTTATATCAAATCCAACTTCACCGTTTATGTAAGTCATTGACAATTAAAACAAGGGTATCAGGGAAAAAAGGATGGCATTTATGTCACAGAGAAAAGGAAGAGTTTGTCAGGCTGAAAAATAAGATGTAATAAGGAATTTAGAAAGAAAAAGACTTTATCCAGCTATGAAGTCAAGATGATGAATGATTTCTGAGACATATTTGTTATATTTTAAGGATGGGGTGATATTAGGAAAGAAGGAAAAATGGATGGAAGGAAGGAGGCAGGGAAGGAAGGAGAGAAGAAGGAGAAGAAAGACAGCAAGAAGGGAAAAAATAAGGCTGGTTAAAAAGTAGGCATTGATTTTTTTTCAGTGTGGTTCTCTAGCAGTCACTTAATTAGCTGTACAGTGGTTAAGGCAAAATCACAGGGTAAAATCAGCAGAAGTAAATAAATAAATAACAAAGACAAATTATTTTCAGCCTTAGCTTCTGGTTTCTGGCTAGGGAGCTAACTCACAAATTTCCTTTATAACAAAACAATGACCTAACTGACAATTTTTAACTCCTGCACTAAATAGTCCATACGGTAAGGGGTACAGTGTCTGAATGCCTGAGAACAGAGGATTTTACAGCTACAAAATTTCTCACATTTTAGCTTAATCATCCATCTCAATATATGTTGGTTGGGATATAAGGATAGTAGTCTTCTTCTCCCCATAAAAAAACATATATCCTCTAAGGAAAGCTTATACTCATGAAGTTTAAGCCCTGACATTGGGGTTTGTAAAGGTTTTCTATCTTGAGAAGCCAGAGATGAAAACAATTCCTATGGGAAAAAATGAGCATTTATCAGAATAACTCCCCAGAGTTTATGCAACAGTTTACCACTTAAAGTGATGTAAAGAACAGGAAGGAACCAGGCTGAGGAGATGACTAAGTCACTATAGCATTGGTCACAAAAACATAAAGAGGTGATTTCAAAAATATATTAAAAGAATGATTTCAAATTTCTAGAACTCATAGAAAAAGGTGGGAGTGGCAGCAAGTACCTATAACCCCAGTGCAATCCTGGCAGAAACAAGAGGATTCCTGGGGATATGCTGACTAACCAGTCTAGCTGAATCAGCAACCTCCTAGTTTCATGGGAGTCCCTGTCTCCAAAATAAGATACAACACAATTGATAGGATAGCCAATGTTGATCTCTGGTTTCGACGTGTACTTGCACGCTTCTACCCACACATATGGGCATGCTCACACAAGAACACAAACGAAAGAAAAGGGAGGAAGCAAGAAAAGCAGTACTGACCTGGAGAACATTCTCCAGATTAAGTACAGAATCCAAATTCTGTTCCTGGCTCACTATGAGCAGGTAGCACAAGTTTTGACAAGTGAATGAAGAGCTGTGAACTCAAGTTTCCTCCTCTGTGAAGTCAGCAAGTTGATTCACGTTCTTATTACATTTCGTTCCTATTCTAGTTTTCTTCTTTCTA
This sequence comes from Dicrostonyx torquatus, assembly GCA_028555095.1. NCBI lineage: Eukaryota > Metazoa > Chordata > Mammalia > Rodentia > Cricetidae > Dicrostonyx > Dicrostonyx torquatus. The sequence continues at coordinate 77,858 of JAQHUG010000081.1, forward strand.
ACAATGAACATGTTAAAATAGGTGAAAAGAAAGGCAAGTAGCCAGGGAAACATGCTTTGAGACCACTGCTAAGACCAACAATATTCAATAGTTTTGAACTATGTTCAAAGAGTAGCAATTTCCCTACAAGAACACAGTTCCCAGGCTGTTTTAGCCGACTATATATTTTCACAGAAATAGGTTTCCCTCCAGAAGTCATTTTCTGGAGGAAAATTAGAATCAAAACAAAACAAACAGAATAGTTTCTGTTTTGATTTTTTTAACATGTAAAGTATTCTCCAACTTTATAGACAACATGTTTTCACTCCATTGAAATTCATCAACTAAAGGCATATAATTTTAAGAGAGGCATAAAATTGAATGGGATGTAATTCCTGTCTTCAAAGTTCCCATTATATAGAAGAAACAGAGATATATAATTCATAGGGAAAGTAAAATCAAATGAATGTCCACACTAAGGGATTGATTGGTTATTACTGGGGTCTTTTGATGGAGAGGCTGCACCTTTCCTTGGTCCTATAAAATGTTCCTTCTCGACTAGAAAAAAGAAGTTGGTGATAGCTTTGTGTCGGTGGAACATTGTAATTTTAAAAGATGTGGAAATAAAGAGAATTGACAAGAAAGTGCTTTAAAAGTAATCAGAAGTTACTGAGTGGTGGTGGCACACACCTTTAATCCCAGCACTCGAGAGGCAGAGACAGGCAAATCTCTGTGAGTTTGAGGCCACCCTGGTCTACAAGAGCTAGTCCAGGGCAGCCAGAATTCTTACACAGAGAAACCCTGTCTCGGAAAACCAAAATAATAATAATAATAATAAGTCTATAATTTTATTTGGTTTAAAATAAATATTCATTTTCAACTTATTGAAACTTGTCCTCGTGTTTATTAAAATACTGATGATGACATTGGTCAGTGCCCTCTATTTTGGACTCAAGATAAGTTGATGTTCAGTCACAACAGAAAAGATAACATTGTTTTTGTTTCTGTTTTTTACAATTGTCATCTATCTTAATATTATATAAAATTCAAATAGCTCATTTAGCCATGTTTTCTTTGGGGATTGCATACAAAAAGGAGTCCCCTTGTAAGCAAATCACCATGGATCAAAGAATCAAATACAAGGTTCTTAACAGCATGAGTATGCTTTCTGTAATAGGACAAAAAATAAATTAACAAGCATTTATATAATGCTCTTAGAATTTCTAAGAAATATCAAATACATCTCAATAAAAGTAAATAACAATTATTTTCATTATTTTAATATATGAAAGCTCCAAGCTCAGAACAACTAAATCATTTGCCTGAGGTCACTCAACAAGTCACTAGAATTTAAATATCTAGAATTTAAACACATATTCTTATCCTAAATTTAGCCCTTCTTTATAAAGCATATCAAAAAAGAGAAAACACTTTATTAACATTTTTATATTTATATACCAAGAGAATCTTACAATTTTACTCAACTATCACACTAATTTTAAGAAAGATCGACTTGTATTTATTTAGAGGCTTCCTAGATCGTTGGCACTCAGACAGGACTTGGACAAGATTAATCTGTACAAATCATAAAGACAGAGATCAAACCTAAAACACATCACTCCCAGAATCAAGAACCTTCTCTTGATTCTTTGTCCCAATACAATCTGTGTTCTGGGATAAACAGATGGTTTTTCTTCCTAACCACCTTCACTTTGAGGGAGAAGCTCAGGACTGAATTTCCAAACTCCTTCTGCATAAATAATTATGTATTTACTAAGTGAAAATTTTTGTCACTTCTCCATCATGGCAAAGGAGTCAGACATGAAGGAGTACTGCTACTATGCATGTCCCTTTTCTATGAAACCAAAAGAGGGAAAACAATGTAAACAGTTTTTTGGTGTTGATTTGCCAAGAATTTAATTTTCCTTCTAATATGTGCCCTAATGACCCAGAAAAGAGTAAAAGTCAGTAGTTAAATTCTTTAGCCTTTCTAGAAAACACCTTCTTAGATGTACATACAAAGAGGCTTTTTTATTCTCCCCCCACCCCATGGTTGTTTACCAGCATCCCTAGCTGTGTTTCCAAGTAATCTTCCCTGATGAGTCATAAAAGATTATCTGGGAGGATGATTGTGGAGTAAGAGGAAATATGGGGCTAATATGTCAGTTCAACAAAGATAAATATCCCAGCTCCACCTCCATACATCAAGAGAGGACTGTTGGCTATACAGCTCTTGACATGATAAATTTTATGACCAAATGTGAGGGCATTTCATAACCCCAGGTCTACTATGGATGATTGGTCCTTCTCTGATGGGGTCAATTGTGATAAATTGTCCTGTTGAACTCTCTATGAAATATGACATTTCAGGTTAGTTCAATACTCTTTGATGTGCATGCACCAGTTATCCTGAAGGCATTTTCTACTTAGAAGGGGAAGTGTGGTACCAGGTATGCCCTTCTTGTGTCCTTTATTACTTCATTAGTGATAAAAGGGAGGAATATTGGTTCTCTTTTCCAGAAATACTGTGGGAAGATTTCCTTCTAAAATGGCAAGAGACAGAGGGCATTGTCTAGGCAGAGCAAAAGAAACAAACAATGAGGTAGCCTGTTCAATGCCCTGCATCTTTTGCTGATCTCCTAGGGCAGAGTCAGCACTCCCACTTTCCTTTGTGTTATCATTGCTCATCTGTGGAAGTCTGGGCAATCAATGAACTGAGGCTATGTATTTCTCCAAGCAAACTGTCACTTATCCGGACCAAATAAGAATGATGATTCTGCCCACAGTTACTCAAATGCCTTGCATTAGGGAAGAATGCTTGAAGATGTGTATATACTGATCTAGATTTTTAGCCTTTGAAGACTGATTTATGAATGACGGCAATGCTACAAATGCATGCTACCAGCAGGTGAATGTCACAATAAACTCCAATTAATTTCCCTATGGGCACAAAGCACACAGTCATATTTGAAACTCTGTCACAAAATGATTATATGATGTTGGACTAAACACTGGACAAGTTATGGACTTCTCTGGGACTTGCTTTCTTAATCTGTGAAATAATTAAGCACATCCTCCCAAACGCTCGTCCAAAATTGATTATTTCTGGATAGGAAGCTTGTGAGTGAATTTTCGTCCTATCTTAAAGTCTCTGTCTCCTGTATTCTTGTCCTGTACAGCTTTTATATGTGCTGCCTAAAGAGTTAAACGTGACCAGGTTTCCTGGCAAAGCACATCCAGAGAACTTATGGTGACTATTCCTTACTCCCCATTGATTGATGGTTCAACTGGAGAGCAACAACTGACAAATAATGGTAAAAGTTATAGACCTTAGAGTGAAAAGTCTGACTTTTCCTGTTGGTTATATATTCAACCACAAACAGCTCGTCTATCCTCTCTAAGGCTCATATTCGGCATTTATCAAACCTAGAGCTTCACGATTGGCAGGCACAGTCCTTGGCTGTCCATGTCCATCAGCACATGAGAGTCACTACTGTTCTTAATCTTCCAGATGAGCAATTGGAGTCTAGTAGAGGTTCAGAAGAACACAAGAAAGTGTACATTATAAATCGCCAAGTTTCCCCATACATCTTGTGGTAATTGTACTGTTAGATTGTTCTAATGCCTCACCTTGATATTAGAGTATTGTTGCTTAGGCAACTATAGTAACACAGACAAAATAAATGAATTAGAATAAACATGGTCTTTTTAGTTTTAGATCTAGAATTGAGAAGCCCTTGCTCTTTAGTCTAAACTTTAGCTAATCGTCACATCCTATGGGTGTCCTATTCAGCAGTGGATATTTCTAGTATGGCTCCTGGAGTAAGTACATCAAGAGCTCAGTGGGTGTAGCAAACCTTCCAGTGAATGATGCAAGTCCATCTGTTCAGTCACAAAGATACATGGTCCCACTGCCGAGTTATTAAAAAGCCATGCAGTTCGCCAGTTTGGGAATATAGGTTGATTAAAAATGCAAATCAGTGTGGTCATCTCGTTATCCTTTGGTCCCACCTTATTGCCGTCTGCTCTGACTTAAATAAGGGGGCTTCTGGCTAGAAGAAAATTACAAAATAAGAGGAAAATCTCTGCCCTTTTCTTGTCCCTAATCTGGGCAGGAGTTAAACAGAATTGCAGAGACTTGGTACTTGCCTCTTTCCTTTATGCTTTTCAAGACCATCTCTCCCCGCTCTTTCTTCACTAGACCTCCTCACCCCCTTCCTATAAGATGCCTTGTCACTTCTCCCTTTAGAATATAAGAATTTCAGCCAGAGGAAGGAAACAATATCAATATCCAATTACTAATTAAAATGCCGTGCCGAGTTTTCCTTCTAACAAACTAATATATAGCCCAAGGGTAGTTTATATAAAAAGGTATAATTGTGGCAAATTTGGTGTTTAATGGGATGAATTCCGAGGCTAAGGATGTTCTCAGCAAGATTTGCATTGCTGATTTTCAAAGTGTGAAAGATAGATGATCAAAAGAAAGTCACAAGCAAAAAAAGAGAGCCATAACTGTTCATGCAAATGCTTGACCCAGTGGTGTCTTTAAAGGCAGGCCACTGTGTAAGAAGCAGGCCTACAGACAAAAATCCTTCAAACATCAAGTTTTAAGTCTTTGATTTACACTATGAGATCGATTACTTTTCTCCAAATGGTACACAAACCCTCTCCACTTCTTTTAAGTTGTGTCTAGCAGGTAATACTTAGAGCCATTTAATTCAATCAGTTCATACTTCATAACAACCATGAAAGAAAATAACACAGTGTTTTACACTCTGAACTTGAAGGAAATTTCCATACCTGTCCTATAAAACTGTATTTGGCTACCATCTCAACTTGCCATTTATGACCTGCAAGCTTCCATGACAATGATCAGCTGTCTTGATTTTTTTTCTGTCCATGGCAATGATGATTAGGGAGAAATTCATAAGTGTTTGGCTTTAAAGTACTGTGTTGGTCTTCTGAGACTATACTAAGAAAAGAGAATTTTTTTTTCTGTTTCCTTCAGATGAATTTTTAACAAGACTCCAGACTGACATAAATTTTCAACCAGATGGGACCACTTAAAGACCAGGATATGATTTTTTCTTATGATTTGACATAATGTATTTTAAACTACAAGACCTAAAGCACCAGTGAATACATATTTAATAAAATGTTTAATGTAAAGTATTATGCTAAATTTTGTAAAGAAAATAAAAATAAGGCAGAATTTCATTTTCAATTTAATTTCCAATCCTGTTATGCTATCTAGAGAGACAGATAATGATGAATGATGATGACAGTAAATAGATCATAGACATAAAGAAGATAGACAGACAGATAGATGATAGTTGAATAGATGATAGATATATAGAGAAGATAGTTGGGTATAAAGAATACATGGATCTATGGGAAGAAAGATATACATAATAGATGGGTAGATGGGTATACAGGATAGATACATGAGAGATGGGTAGCTGAATGCATAGATATAGAAGATAGACAGCTATATTTAGAATTGATGGTATAATTAAATTGGAAAAAGTTATATACATGCTTATATAATATTTGAGAAACAGAAAAGATAAAACATAACTCATAATATAAGTAGTACATAGATGCAAAATAGGCAAATACCAAGATGTAAAGTGGAGGCCATAAAGGAAGAGGGGAACCATCAGAGAAAAATTTAAATATCTAACCTCAAAGCTGCAGTAGCCCCCATCCTTTGCCTAAAATGATGGCAAATTTAAACTCAGGGAGAGGAAGGGATGGACAGAGCAGAGACTGACAGAACTCAGATAAACCCATCAACCTGAGAAATAGTAAGAAACTGGGCGAGAATGATAAAGTTTCAAAATGTTTAATCCCTTGTGTATCCGACAAAGGAATATGGACTTCATGCTGCGATTTTTAAGAAGTGTTTTATGTTTATGTAGGAGCACACAGATAGCTTAAAGGAAAATAGCTTGGAGGTAAGAAGACTCACGGAATGAAACTTCGTAGCCAAGGGATGAAGTGGGCGCCTTTTAATATGCTACCAAGGTGGCTTCGGATCCCACTCACTAATTCTGCTGTATCAAGCAATTTTGCTTCTTTTTGATCTCATAGTGTCTCCGCTTCCTGTTTCAGCCACCATGCCTGTCACCTGTTGCATGTTGTCCCCACCACCAAAAACTCTAATCCTCTGGAACCACATGCCAACATGCACTCTCTATTCAGTAAATTGCCTTGGTCATGATGGTTTATCTTCGGCGGGGGAAAAACAACTAATGCCCTGTGTGAGTTTGAAAATACGATTGAAAATCTCCATGCCTTGGCTTCCTTGTTTTAAAAAGTTCAGAAATTCCATCAAGGACAGTGTAAGAATAAAATGCCACTAAACATGTAAATCTCTGAAAACTGTCTAGTGCAAACTAAAGTTTTAATGAATGCTTTGATATCTTTATCTAGTCTCATGACCTCTTATATCTTACATTGTACTAATCAGATTTATCCTGATTTCATGTTTTCTCAATCGCAAAAGGCAGGGATGGTAATGAATTTTAAAGGTTTCTTCTAATTCTATCATTTTTTTAGTTTTTTTGTATAGGTATGCTGTTGTCTATTCACAGGTATGTGCACGTGAATGCCAGGGCCCATGGAGGCCAGAAGCATCGGATCTCCCTGGAGCTGGAATTACAGGCAGTCATAAACCACATGACAGGGATGCTAGGACTTAAATCTGAGTCCTCTGCAAGAGCAATACACAGGCTTAACTGACAAACCACCCTCTCCAGTTCCAGACAGTCTCATTTATCTAAAATTCTTGTCCAGAAGTGTCTGAGCTGTACTAGGACTATATAAAATGTTTAAAGCATACATTGAGAAGGTATTTTTGGTGGGATAATTAGTATTTCTCATTGAACAAGACCCCCTTTCCAGAAGAGAAGAGATGTAGTAAGTTCACTGCATACCTAGCAGTAAGCCACGGATAGCCATGGTATCCAGCACTGCTGCAAACAGAGAAGCGTCACAGCCCTATCTCCTTACACAGCTTCAGAGACTCTAGGAATCTATCTCGATTGCAGAATAATCCACATCAATATTACTGCAGACCACATAAGTGCACTTTATTCAGGTAGCCATCTTCACTTGAAAATGCTGTTTCATTTTTCCCCATGGCAGTTGATCATCAAGCTACATTGCTGACCTCGTTTTCCTCTTTTCTCATCCTAACCTGGTCTGTGTAGTCTCTGAAAGAAATTTCTGCCTTCATGCACCACAATAGCCTCTTGAGTACATGGTACATTTGAGATTTTAATCCCATGATGAAAATGCATTGTGGGGTGTGTGTGTGTGTGTGTGTGTGTTTGTGTGTGTGTGTGTGTGTTCCATTTGTGTTAGCAGGGATTCAGTTCAGACATAGACTGACTTTGTCCAACAGTGAAGACTCTCAATGACAGGGGGATGAGTGTAGGCTTCAAGCTCAGCAATCCAGTTGCTACCGGTGTCTCTCTCTTTTCACAAGATACTTTTCTGAACATGTTTTCTCATTTATGCCTTTATCGGTGACTAGATATTGTGATGAAATGGAATAGTTAGTCAAACACTTCACAACAGCTGATACAATCTAAAATGTTATCAACATCATTGTTCTGCTGTGCATCAGGTCGATGAGTGCACTGGTCAAGGTGTGGACATACATGACAATGCGGCGCACCCAGACCCCGACCAGCAGGGAGACGACATCACACGAGGATTCTTCTCAGATCACACTTTATTAGAGCACCTCTTGATTGAAGGGAGAGCTGAAGGTGAGGGGCCCCGAGGAGCAGAAAGCAGCAGCTTAAATAGTCTCAAAGACAAAGGGTTGTGTTCATTGGCTCTACGTATGGCACCACAGCTTGGAAGCCTCGGGATAGGCTGAGATCACGCATGCACTATGAGACTGCTCATCTTCACAGAGCCATGACCAAATATGGCAAAATGTTATACAGACAAGAAAGAGGAAACGCGCCATCTTGTAATGGTGAATGGCTGACAACATGACAATGCTAGGGAAATACAGCGGATGAAATGAGGGATGAAGGCAACCGTATTATTACATGGAAACTCAAATATGCAAACAAATAACAAGAGATGATGTTATATGAAAGTCAGTTTAACTTCCTAAATCTCTAGCTGTTTCTATTTCGACTTTACTGGGTTAAAGAATACGGTTTTATAGTAAAGTCAATGAAGATGGTGAAAACCCAAAGGAATGTTTTAAGATCTTGACAGGGAGTTAAGTTTTGGCTTCTGCTAATAAGATCATTGTTTTCTCAAAGCAGAAATGTTACCATCCATTATGGGGATTCCTGAATTTCTACTAATTTTAACACTCGTTTTAACATTACCTGTATCTTTTTAAATGGTAAGGGTTTTTGCCAGCGTGTCCAAGTCTTTCTTTGTATTTTCTGATTTACTGTTGAGGAGCATCAGATTTGTTGTTCACACAATCTACCTTCGCAAAATATTCTGAACAGCTGTATTTTTCTTGACATACCTCCAGCTAGTTGATGTTTGTACGGTGAGCATTTTAATAAACATATATATCAGTTGTCTCCTACCAACAAAACAATTTCTGTATTTCTATGCGGTTAGATACTTTAAGGTTATGTGCATTTATACTTTTATTTTATATATTCATGTATCTTGCGTGTGTGTGCATGCAATAGATCATGCACATGTTCACATGTACACACATGCCACTGTTCTTTGTGGAGGAGAGAGGACAACTTGTGTGCATGAGGTGGTTCTCTCCTTCCACCAAGAATATCCTAGGATCAAACTCAGGTTGTTAAGCAGAGTAGCAAGCCCCTTTACCTCCTGAGCCATCTTGCTGGCCCAAGGTTATTTTTAATTCTTTAAGATGCATTTGCATTTGTGCTTAAATTCTTAATTTAATTTAAATACTTAATGTAATTATATCTCACTTTAATTAAAATAACTGAAAATTGGACTTAATTTGAAATAAAGATTTAATTTCCTTTCAAATTGAAACTCAATTTAATTTAAAATTAAAATTTAATTTAATTTAAAATTGTGATTATTTCACTGCTTTCTAATGTGATTTAAATTTTAAATGGCTACAGATACAAACTAAGAGCAGATATATCATTTGAGATGTTGGCACCAGAATATTAAAAGTGTTGGAAGTTAAAATAAAAAATGCAAAATGACATTCAAAAACTTCCAACTTCATATCCAAAAGAAGCAACTGAAACAAACCTCTTATGTACAGAAAGTCTCAATGTTGGCTGGGAGATAGTCTTATTAAAACCAATCATTTTCTAAATCCCTTAACCATTTGCAGCTACCAGAACAACTTTAGTGGAATTCATACCTTCATGAAAATCACAGCTGTTTTTACCTTTATCACAGATAAATTTGTTTCCCAAAAGTTACAGTATTGGTTAACAGAGTATCAAGGGTGTCCATCCACTTCTTAGGCAACTTTCCTACATACTGACAGTCAGTATTTAAGACAAAATATGCCTGAAATACTGATGATTCTTTCTAGCTCCTGTTCCGGAGAATGTGGGCGAGAGATTCCCAAATGGAAAGGCCAGCACAGTGTACTATACAAAGTTTTATTTACATGCTTATATATCACCACATACTGAGATAAATGAAAATTTTGTTTTGAGTGCATAGATCAGAAAAATGAAACAATTATGTTTTGCTCCCAGACATCTCATGTTCTAGAACAAAGCTCCCTTTACCATCCTCCTTTCTCTCAGCTGAGTATTGTCTTCCAAGAATCCTTTTGATCAAGGCAAACAGGAAGCACCAGTTTCTGCTTTCTCAGTATCTTTGGGCTTAACCTACTCACATATCCAGATTTTGAAATATGCTACACTCTAGTTTCTCTTTCTCTCTAAAAGAAGAGGTGAAATTGTTTCTTTCAGAAAAGCAAGACGATATACTAAAGAGAAAAAAAATATATTTCAATAAGTACAGGAGAGAAAGGCCAGCAAAACAAACAATATCTGCCTCTTTCCGGCAAAATTTAACAATTTTGTCTCATTATGTTGAAGCTATGCTGACTGTTTAAAGAAGTACTGTCACCAATGTTTGTGAGAAAATGTTACTAAAATACATATTTACACTATCTCATTTCAAGGGTTATATAAATCCCTATTTATTTACTGAAAAGCAATGTCATCCTTCTCGATAATTGCATTTCCATTCTGTAATAGAAAACACTTTTTAAAAAGCCAAGAAAATTTGGAAGGAGTACAGAACGGCACCACAGATTGTGCGTAGGTGGCCAGTGCGTGGAATTTTATGCCGGTAGGGAGAAGAGAAGATGGGGAGGGAAGCATGGCCCTAAGTACGTTCATTTTCTTAATTTATGCCACAAGACAGAATTATTTAGTCACACCTCTGTATTTAATGCAGAATCGGTGATGAAGCAATCACCAAGATGTAAATCAAGCCACCAAGGGGAGAGGAGGTCTCCTTCTAACCATCTTTCTGTGTAGATAAGGATGTAACGGTGTTTCACATCTGATGATGGGAGTGAGCTTCAGATGCAAGCATTGGGGATTTATGTTGAGCCACAGGCCCTAAGATGACCCTTCAGTTACCCACTGTCAAGGGACACTTGCCAGCAAATCCTGTGGCTGTGCCACTGACTGCTTCCTATGAATATCAACAAGCTGGTGTTCTTTTCTCTAAAACTATTTCATCACCTGCAAAGTGAGCTATCTTGATGATTTGATAGCAGTGTACATGTATGGTAATCAAATCAGTCCCTTTCAACTACCATACAGTAAATATTTAAAGATTGCCTTCTATTATTAATCCTTTCCCAGGATCTGTTCACCCTCATCCAAAAAAAAAAAAAAAACCTCAATTTTTTTTTTCTTGGGAAGTAATATCTGACTCTGTGGGAGTTTGGATGGTTTAACTGCAGCCTAAATCCATATATATACATACATATATACATACATACATATGCTCCAAACCCGTTCAGTGTGAACTGTGACTTCTGCTATAACCTGAATGGGCCCTGAATTCATGTATGGGAAACATGATCCTCAGGACAACTGTAACAAGAAGTGGGGCGAGGGTGTCTAATGGGAGGCATTAGGATCATAGGGTCATGTTCTCATAAGTGAACTCATGTCATTATCAAAGAACACTTCCCCAAGTGCTGGAATTCCCAGGATGCACCACCACTCCTGGCTCAACCTAGCCTTGAGTGTCAAAATTTATCCATGAATATTGAAGATAGATGAGCTAACACAAAATTTTACATAAGTCAATTTGAATTGGATCTCAATAACTTTGTTTATTGGATTGTGTATGAGAATTGTGGTATGTGAATGTGTGTGTGTCTGTTGTGTGTGTGTATGTGTGTGTACATGGGGATGGGTGCTCATGTATATATAGGCACCTATGAAGGCCAGAGGTTGGTGTCAGGTTTCTTCCTCTATTACTCTCAACATTATTTTTTGAGATAGTCTCACACTGAATCTCAAACTCACCAATCAGCTAGACTGGTCACATAGGATGCCTTTGGCTCACTCTCCATCTCCCTGTGCTGTAATAAGAAAAGCATGCTGCCAGTGCCACATTTAGTTTTTTTTTGGGGGGGGGGTGCTGGGATCTGAACTCACATTTTCATGCTTGAATGTTGCCTTTGTTTTGTTTCTTTTGATATCATAAAATATCCAGGCAAATACAACTTATGGGAGAAAGGGCTTATTTTTAACTCGTAGTTCCAGGTAACAGTCCATCATGGAAAAGTCATGGTGGGACAAACCCAAGAAAAAAACTGATCTTAGTGTGTTCATGGTCAAGAAACAGAAATGAATGGACTACCGCATTCATGCCTGTGCTCAGCTCACCCTCTCCACTCTTACACAGCTCAGATTCCCCTTCGTAGAAAATGGTGCCACATACAGTGGGTGGGTCTTCCCATTTCAATTATGGTAATCATGATATTCCCTCAGAGACATCCTCAGATAGATTAACTTTCTTCCAGGTGAGTCTTCATTGTGTCATCTTGACAATTAAAACTGTCACATGTGGTAAACACTTTAGCATTGGTCCATCTCCTTAGCTCCAATCTCAATAATTCAATAATAATCGAAATAAAAGAGGTCATTAATTTGTGAGGGAGATAAAGGATGAGCCTAAGAGGACTTGGAGGGAGGGACCATGAGAAAAGTTGGAGAGTTATAGCAATGTAGTTATATTTTAATTAAAGATAATATTTAAACATAGAGATATTTTGTGTAGTTCCTGCTACTCACCTTCACAAAATAAATTGGACCAAAATAATAAGCAACAATAAATGAGATTACAGAGCAAACATTATTTAGTCTCCATTTACTTTCACTTTGAAGGCCAGAAAGGGAAAATTTATGAAGGTAAGCATTTTTTCTAAGCTCACACAAGTTGTTTTCTTTTTAAAAGTTGGGCCAGCCATATGGTTCAGCAGGTAAATGTACTTGCCACCAAACCTAAAGACCTTTGTTTGATCCCCAGGTCCTATATAGTGGGAGGTGTCTTCTGACTTCCCATACATGTAACATAATATATGAAAGATTGTACACAGATACCTGCAGACACACATATATGCACACACAAAATAGATAAATACATGTTGGAGGAGGCTGCTTGTTGGTTCTCGGCTGCTCAGCCTGAAATAATCACACAGAAACTGTGTAATTTAAATCACTGCTTGGCCCATTAGTTCTAGCTTCTTATTGGCTAACTCTTACATATCAATTTAACCCATTTCTATTAATCTGCATCACCATGAGGTCATGGCCTTCCAGCAAAGTTTCAGCATATCTGTCTCCAGTGACACTATATGGCTTTTCCTTGACTCTGCCTTCTTTCTAACAGCATTCAGTTTAGTTTTCCCCACCTACCTCTATTCCCTTTGCAGGCCCAAGACAGTTTATTTATTAACCAATGGTATTCACAGCATACAAAGGGGAATCCCACATCAAATACACAAACAAACAAATAAATGTAGGAAGGAATTTATCAGAAGTGGCTTATCCAAATAAGAATAAGAAAAGTCTCCTGGATCCTATTTCTTTTTGAAATTTGAAATTTGAAAATGAACATATTCACACTTCTTTTAAAAAGGAGGAAAAGAAGAATGAGGGAGGGGAAAAAGAAGAAGATAACAATGAAGAAGAAGAAGAAGAGGAGGAGGAAGAGTAATGTGAGATTCCCCTCTGTACATCATTGGTTAATAAAGAAGCTGCTTTTGGCCAATGGCTTAACAGAATATAGCCAGGCTGGAAAAGATATAGAGAGAAAGCTGGTAGAGTCAGTGAGATACCATGTAGCCACCGCCAGAGGAGAGAGATGCTGGAACCTTGTTGGTGATGCACAGATTAATACAGATGGGTTGATTTAAGATGTAAGACCTAGCTAGAAACATGCTTAAACTATTAGTCAAACAGTATTGCGATTAGTACAGATTTCTGAGTGATTATTTCAGGAGTCTGGGTGGCTGGGAATGAATGAACAGCCTCTGCCAACAGAAGAGGAAGAAAAAAAGTAATATTCTATTTTTCACTATTTTTAATTTAAAAAATTTTGTCATTTTACATACCAGCCCCAGTTCTCCTTCCCTTTCTTTCTTTCTCCAGCCCTCCTTCTCCCCTTCCCATCCCCCACCCACTCCTCAGAAAGGGTAAGGCCTCTCTTGAGGAGTCAACAAATTCTGGCATACCAAGTTGATGCAGGATCAAGCCCCTCCCCTCATTTCTAGACTGAGAAAGGTATCCCTCCAAAGAGAATGGGTTCCACAAAGCTAGTTTATGTACCTGAGGTAAGTCCTGGTCCCATTGCCAGGACCCTCCCCAACAGATCAAGCCACATAACTGTCACCCATATTCAGATGGTCTAGTTCTGTCCCATGCAGGTTCCCAAGGTGTCAGTCCAGAGTCCATGAACTCCCACTAGCTTGGATCAACTGTGTCAGTGGTTTTCCCCATCATGATAAACAGTTTTACCCAATCACCAAATACTATCATAAAACTCAAGGTATCTTTTGCCAGCATTTTCCTGCCTTGTATCCAGTAACATGCTGCCATGAAGATGTGTCTCCCTCTTTTGACAATGTTTCCATTAATAAGAGCAGATCATGAGCCAGAGAGAAATGGAGCCAAGGGGAAAGCACTCGACATTAGACTTCACCTCTAACTGCTCTGGCTCCACAGAAATGAAGCTTCTGCCTCAGGTATAAGTCAGGTGTCACTTTAGAATTCAGAAAGTTACTGAAACAAAAATTTACTTTCACTGTTATTATTTCTTCTTATTACTAGATGTAATAAAGATATATCAAATGTGAACCCTTGAACTCTTAGACAAGTTCATGATTCATCTTGCAAAATTTGGTGGTTTCGCTATCCCCATCAATGAAACTCTTTCTTAAATAGTTAATGATAAATGTGCAGATTCAGGACCTAGGAAAGTTATCTTTTTCTCTCCATCTGAAAATATTTTCTATAGTTCACAGTGTAGTATACATAATGGGCACCACTCTGTGAATGATTCCCTTCCCTATTGCTTCAAACTGATACCAATAGCACTGTTTAATTTCTTAACATCTTCAACTATCATGTCAATGTATCAAAAGAACACTGGGAAGGAAACAACACAGGAAAGATGAGTGATAAACTAAGAGCGATAAGAAGATTATTAATAGCTACAGTATTAAACTTGCCAGGGGAAAAGGATGGTGGTGGCCATTACATAATTGCCTCTGATTGATTGACATGACAAATATTAACAATAGCAGACAATATAGGGCAAAGTAGTATGTCATATACTTCAGAGCACACAAGTAGACTATTTAGCTTGCTTCCTTGCTCACCTAGCTTAAATTCACACACATGTTGCTCTGGTCTTGTTCTTCATTCTTCTATCTATTTTTCTGTCCTCTAAATTTCTTCTGAGTGTTCTAATCATTTCAAGTTCTCCTTTGTTTTAGTTCTCTCTATCCTAAATCATTGGTTTCAACTCTCCCTTGCTTCCTTGTTCACCTAGCTTAAATACACTTTTTTCAGGAGGCTTGAGGCAATAAGAAAAAAATTACAAGAGTTACATCTTATTGGTCATAGCACATTCCCTGGGTAAACAATAAAGACAGATTCATTTACCATGGCAACACAGGTTTCAAGGTTTCTGGTGTAAGACTATGATGAGAGGCTGGGGGCACAGTGCCCGGTGAGATACACTGAAGACAGATCTGCGCAGAGAGTCAGGTCTTATCACCCAGGCTTGGAAAGCAAAGAATTGGCCAGATATTTTTAGGTGGCTTTGTGTTAATGACCTTGGTTAGACATCTGCAACTCTGACCTTGTGCATACCAGTAAAGTTTTCAGTTTAAGATCCATTTACAGAAACATTCAGTCTAATTTGAACTTGCTCTGAGGTAAAAATGAGCTAATTGTGTGCAATTTGAGTAAAAGGAACAAAGCAGGCTTTTAAGTGTCTGACAGTCCTCATGGGACAATAGATCTAGTTATGACGAGTATCCTAGTATATTTTCTATATATCAAAATTACACAGCTTAATGAGAAGTCATCTTCCTGAGCATTCACGGATATATGTGCCCATAAGATAGAGATGTAGTCCTGAAATTACATATACACATCATATGAGATTACACACTACAGTGTAGATATTGGGGAGATACCATAACTGCTTCAGCAAATGTTAAATTACAGACAGAAGCAACAGTTTCCAGAGTCAGTGGTCCCACAGGCCTTTCCAGGATGGGATTCTTCTCCATCAGAGAATCATTTTTTCTGGTGGGTTGATATCTGA
>JAQHUG010000081.1:94505-134270 GCA_028555095.1 Dicrostonyx torquatus
TAAGCATGGTGCCAAGAATCTTTACCACTGAGATGGCCCCTATTTCTAGACTTTTGAGAAACTTCCATACCAATTTACACAAAAATTGAACTAGGTTTTAGTCCCACCAGCAGTGTGTAAATGTTCTCTTTTGTCCTATCAGAGTCAGCATTTATTGTTTGTTCTCTTAATTTCTAACATTCTGTCTGGAGCAACATGGGATCTTAATTTGGTTTATTTTCATTTTTCTGATGGCTTAAAAAGGTTGAAAAATTGACATGTATTGCCTATTTATATTTCTTTATTTATGAACCATTTACTTTATTAACCCCTTTAGTGATTGATTGAGTTTTGTTTTCTTTTTGTTCTGTTTTTGAGTTCTTGGTATATTCTAGATATTAATTCTCTTCCAGATGTATAGCTGACAAATATTTTCTTCAATTCTTTAGGCTGTCTAAAACAGGCTCTCTTGCCCAGTACAATATATATAATTAAATCAAATTTTAAAAAGAAAGCAAAAGATGATAAATTGGGGGAAAGAACTGTATTCATCAGCTTTCCATCACTCTAAAGAAATACATAAGGCAACTAACTTATAAGGAGAAAAGTGCTGTTGTACTCCAAGGTCAAAGGGTCTAATGCCTTTCAGCATCTAGTGGCGTGCTAGAAGCTATCATAGAATAAATATTTTATCTCACATGCAAGAAAGCAAAGCAAGAAAAGAAAGACCAGAGTCCCACATCCCTTACCTTAAAAGACTTGACCACAGTTCTCTGAAGTCCTGATAAAACCCTACTGACTGCAGGTTCTACCACAGGTCCCCTGTAGACCAACGCCTGTAACACATGACTCTGTAAGATAAAAACCATATTCCAACCACAGCAAAAAAAACCAGCAAGGCAGTTTCTCAACTGCAAATCTGAGTCATTTGAAGCCTGAATGTCCAGAAATATGAGCAGAAGGCCCAGGGTGATGAGAGTCAGGAGCCTTAGAGAAGTGTGAGCCAAGACCAGGGAGAGAGTATATACAAGCAGAAGCTTAAGCCTCTGTCACCTCAAAGTCCCAAAGCCATCAAGACAGGGCAGTAGGGCTAAAGAACCTGGAGTCAGAGGATACACATTGGAATAGTGATATTCCACAATTTCCATACCAATGGAGAAACAATGCTATGTCTTTCGTGGGAGATAAATTCTAAAATGATCACCAAAATTAATTTCTTAGTGATTCACTCATAAAGTATAAAATAGCTCCAGAAGTTTTTTGAACCTGTTAAGTTTGTTTGCTTTCTGACTCATTGAGCTTCATTTATTCCTTGTCAGTTTAGAAGAAATACATAACAATTGTCCAACTATTACAAAAGTAGTTAAAGTTTTTTTTGATTGTTTCAAATGAAAGTGAAATTTGGTCCACTCACACACACACAAACTCACTTACACAGAAACCTTTTATTGTTAAGTTACTTAACCTTATATACTAATAATCCCATACACAGTCCTTAATAAGTCATTACAAGTGTTTAGGTATGTGTAGCACAAATTCTCATTTGTCTCAATAATAAAACCCTGGAGTCAGATGTAGGGGTTAATGTTGAAAATCAGAGAAACTGAACAGCCAGCCACTAGCTCTTACCACTACTTCAGACTGAAAGGGCAATCCTGTCTCCACAATTATTCACACTAAATGTTCTTTCTAGGAAACTTCAGACTGCATCCTCAGACTGTAACTGAACTCTTGTCTTCTTCCACCTTATACCTCTCTCTCTGCCCAGCCATATCACTCCTGTCTCCACCTCCCTAGAGCTGAGATTAAAGGCATGTGACCCCAAGTGCTAGGATCAAAAGTGTGAGCCCTGGTTCTCTTTTAGACAGATTCAATCTTGTGTAGCCCAGGGTGCCCTTGAACTCACAGAGATCTGCCTGCCTCTGTCTCTTGTATGCAGGGATTAAAAGTGTGCCACCACTATCTGGCTTCCGTGACTAACTAATGGCTTAGTTCTGCACTCTGACCTTCAGGCAAGCTTTATTTGTTAAATTACAAACAAAATATCACTACAGGTATGTCTATATTTGTGTGTTTTAAATGTCCACAGATACTAGAGAATTTTCAAGGCAAATGCTTCAAATGTCTTGTTTTTTAAGCTATATATTATATGTAATAAGTCTACATATATGGAGTACATCATGCTGATCATGGTAAGTTAAAAAAGAAAATTCACATATCATAAGAGAATATGACATGGTGTATGAGTTGGTGGAGAAGATGGCTTTGCTCTTATTATATTTTCTCTTTGTCAGTCATCTTTTCATAATGTTCCAGTTTCTAGGACACATATAATTTTGGTGGAATTAAGCATGGATAGCTCAAAATTATATAATTAAATATATTCAGCTTCAATTAACAATTATAATCAATTCAAAGCTGTTAACATGACACCTGGCAACAGTAACACAGGAGCATAAGCAGCCTAGCCATTGATGTGTGCCAGATAATTATTGAAAAATGGAGAAAGAGAGGCAAAAAAATTCACAGGATGCATGCAAACAGGAAGACACATAGCAGACAGCCTGTATTTAGTGCAATGTCACAAAAACCAAGCTTAAATACACCCATAGTCAGATGGGGATACTAAATATGGAAATGAGCCAAAACCTCTTTGTTCTCAATATTGCTCGTTTTGATTTACTTTTCTCAGAATACAAACGTCCTGTTCAGTGTGGGATCATTTCTCATTATGAGAATATATGATTCACAGAAAAGATAGTATTCCAAAATAACTCATCAATTATCTGTGCCATCACAGGATGTCTAATTTTGTTATTAAATGTTGTATGAGTAATATGAAATAAATTCATACTTTGTTCAGTAATTCAACTCATTCTTTTAAAGACTTTATGTACTTTTTATTTCCTGTCAACTCTCATGCAAAGAAATCTCCAGATTAGATCTACCCTTGACATCCTTGTATCCACAGAAGGGATAATTTACCTTTTTTAAAAAAAAAATATGTTATTAATAATATTATTAATTAATATGTTGACCATAGTATCCCTTACCTTCTCTCCTCCCAGTTCCTTCCCCTGCCATGTTCTCCCTGCCTACCCCAGCTACTCCTACTCCCCCTCTATTTACAAAAGGGCAGGCCTCCCTTGGATACCAACCAAACATGGTCTATCAAATTTCAATAAGACTAGACACCTCCCCTTTCTGGACAAGGAACTGAGGTATGAGGAATAGAGCCCCAAAAGCCAGCAAAAGAGTCAAAGATAGTCCATGTTCCAAATGCTGAGAGTCCTACAAGAAGATCAAGCACTACCAAGTCTGAATGAGTATATGACCTAACTGGACCCTATGAATGTGACTGCCAGTGGGGACTGACTGAGAAGCCAATGATAATGGCACCGGGACCTAGCTCTTCTGCATGTATTGGCTTTTTGGGAACTTATTCTATATGGATGCACATCTTCTTAGACCGAGATGGAGGGGGGAGGGCCTTGGGCTTCCCATAGGGCAGGGTATCCTGCCCCATCTTAAGGAAGCAGGAGGAGGGCGGTGGGGTAGTGGGGGAGCGGGAGGACCGGGAACAAGGGGAGTAAATGTAAATTTTTATTTTAACAATAAAAAAAATGCCTCAAAAAAAAAAAGATCAAGCACTCAACTGTAACACATATGTAGAGGCCTAGGTCAGTCCCATGCAGGCTACCTAGTTGTCAGTTTAGTCTCTATGAGCCCCTATGAGCCCTCGTTAGTTGATACTGTGGGTTTTCTTATAGTGCCCTCGACCCCTCTATCTCCTACAATCCTTCCTCCCCCTCTTCTGCAAGATTCCTCAAGCATTACCTAATCTTTGACTGTGGGTCTCTGCATCTGTTTCCATTAGTTGCTACATGAAGTCTCTCTGATGACAAGTGGGCTAGGCACAAATCTATGAGTACGGCAGAACTTTATTAGGCAACATTACATTAGCATTTACGGGAAAGAGGCTAGTCATGTTTGGGTTTATCTTAGGTCTCCGGAC
The DNA here is from genome assembly GCA_028555095.1 of Dicrostonyx torquatus. Taxonomy (NCBI): domain Eukaryota; kingdom Metazoa; phylum Chordata; class Mammalia; order Rodentia; family Cricetidae; genus Dicrostonyx; species Dicrostonyx torquatus. The sequence goes on from JAQHUG010000081.1 coordinate 98,500, forward strand.
TATCCAACCTCTGGGTCCTGGCACTCTAGGAAGATTCAGGGATGGGCTCCCCCTCATAGCATGGGTCTACCTTGAGACTAATTTTTCTCATGAACAGTGATGTAAAATTACTCAATAAAATATAATTGGAAACCAAATCTAAGAACAAAAAGACCATCCACCATGATCAAGTAGGTTTCATCCCAGAGATACAGAAATGGTTCAATATATGAAAATCTTTCAGTGTAATCCACCATATAAACAAACTGAAAGGAAAAAAAAATGATCATTTCATTAGTTGCTGAAAAAAACCTTTTATAAGAACTTTCAATACAGATGCCGTTATAATACCAATTATGATGTGGTCCATCTGAGATAAGCCCAAGAGCGAGCATTTTGTGGATTTCACACCACGTATTGTGATCCCACTTATCTCCCCATCTCCTCGCATCTGTACTCTGCCCTCTGAAATCAAAACCAAATTTGAAAGAAAAACCAAAAACCAAACAAAAGAAAAGCAGAAAGAAGAATCTTGTCATGGAAGCTACAGTGTGGCCCCACTGAGTCATAAGGTTTATCAGTTCGTCTTTACTTGCAAGTGTTCATTGCCATAAGTCTGGCAGGAGGTCTCTAGCTTCTGCTACACCACTGACAATGGCTCTCACTGAGGCTCCTCTTGGATATCCTCTTGCTGTCCTGTGTCGTGGAGATCCTGCTATTTTGGATCTGTAGGTTCGTCCCCTTCACCTGCTCCAATAGTTCTAGATTCAGTGGATGTTGGAGTAGATCAACTTATAACCCTGGTTCTGGGTTTGGATGGTAGATGGCTGGGCTGGCCAGCTTGTTAGCTTTCTCTCATCCTCACTACCCAGGCAAGCCCTCCAGCACTGCTTCAGATAGCTCACCCAGTGCAATCCACAGCAAGGAGCAGGGCCAGTTCTGCTCTCGGGCCCTCAGATCCAGGTCTCTCTCACTCATATCACCAGGGCCAGTTCTACTGTTTTGTCAGGGCAGGAGTCAGGGCTGTCCCTCTTGATTGCTATTGGGAGAATAAGGGAGGGGGGCTGTCGTCACTCCTGTTTTCATGTCCTCAGGACTGGCTCACTTGGTCCCCAGACAACAGGATCAGCTCTGGTGTGCTATCCAGAAAGGGTTCAGGGCCTACTCTCCAGTGTGCTGCAGCTGATGTGGGGCAGGGCTAGTTCTCTGACTCTTGTGACCCCACAACCCAGATCTCTTGTCTGACATAGGTAGCCAGGGGCAGAGTGGGGAGAGGCATCTTTCCCTCAACCATGCCACCACACGGTGGATTAGGGGAGGCAGGGGCAGCTCTTTGTTCTCATGCCCTCGGGCTGGCTCACCATCATTCCCTACTACAGGAAAAACTCCAGTGTGCTGCCCAGGTGAGGTGCATACCTACAGTGAGGGGTAGGTCCATCGTTCCTGAGTGTAGGGGCAAGCTCCCCGCTGAGGAGCTAGGTCAGCTCACCTGCTGCAGTATCCCACAGGATAGGGACAGCCATCCCAAAGCCAGTGAAAGGGAACTGGCTCAGCACAGCATGGTTCCAATGACCCCTATGCTAACATGGGCCACGGATATCACCACAAGCCCCAGCAACAGCAGGACTTGGCAGCTGCTTAGACCCAGGTGCCAGCATGGACCCTGTGGCAATGCATACCACCCAGATCACCCTAGTGGCAGCATGGGCCCCGGACACCAGCATGATCCCAGGTTGCTGACGAGGCACGGGGCATCTGCAGAGCCCTCAGTGAGCATTTCTGATGACAATCTAGAATGTTAGCAGTGACACTGGTACCCAAGTCATGTTTTGAGTTTCAGGTTCTTAGGTAAGCAAGTGGAATTCAGCTCCAACAATGGTGTGGACCCGTGTGAAAATCTAAAGGATTGAGTTATGACATTTGGCAATGTCAGATATAATCCTTGAGGGAAGCCTGCAAGGAAAACAATTAGTAAAACAGGATTTGGCACAGAATTTGTGAGAAGATAACATTTCAATGCCACAGAGAGAGATTAGAAATATGAATAACTGCAAAACTGAGTGAAACAAACGAGGGTTTGGATTGGGTATTGTACCGTAGGTCTCCTAGACAAGTTAGAGTCCCCCAAAACACACACATGCATATACACACGTGTGCGTGCGCACACACACAGAAAAAAAAGGCTCCTAATGACTCTCTTTTGGCTAATATTCAGTCTTGAGCCATATAGTAGAAACATTGAGAATTTTAGAGCTCTTTTTTTATTTTTATTTTTCAGATGGGTTCTCATTAGGTAGCCCTGGCCGACCTAAAATTTCCTGTGTAGACCAGGATGGCACTTAACTCCCAGAAATCTGCCTGCTTCTACTTCTCAACGCTAGATTAAGAGAAATGTGCCACCTCAGGTGCCAAAAGTTCTTTCTGAAAGTGGGTAAGAGTTGGGGTCAAGGCAAAACCAATGAGTCATGGCCATCTTCGCTAGTGAAATTTAAACAAATAGATTAAAATTAATCCTTAAACTCATGACTAATTTGGCCTTTTCTGGGAGTGATGGAGAAAAATGAACACATGTAGAAACTGAAAAGTTTAAACTATTGCTGAATTTTGACTAACCCATGAGTTTTAAAGGCAACAGGAAGGCGATCCCCTCAAGGGCTATTTAAATTTGAGCTCACCAAAGCATGGACTAATGTTTTAACAGCTGGAGTGGTTAAGCATCCTTCTGTTTTAACAGTTTTAATAGCCTATGACAAGAGGGCAGGGTTAGACACCCAAAGAGCTCAGCAGCCTCAAGGGCAACACCTGAAGTGTGGGAGAGCTTCTCTGATGGAATGCAGCAGCAGTTGCTGTAGAGCAAGGGCATTTAATAGACTGTTCTCTGCCTTTAAATCAAAGTGGGTTTGCCCTTCACTTAAACTTGACCATCAGCCCCCACACAGCTCTAAGGGCTGGCGCTGCAGTGCTGGGATACAGGAAGGAAAACAGACTGCTGCCACGACGCACATAGCCGCTGACTAGTGTGTAGAAGCTGTGCCCTGGCAGACACCACATAAAGCACACTAGGGATCTGGCCATAAAGTGTGATAGAGCTTGGGGGATCATTGTATCCATTCACTTAAGGAAGAAAGAGAGCTGTAATGCTGAAGAATTGGATCCGAATGAATCCTGTTCCCTGATCTCTTTCCTCTGTGACCTCTGAGGTCTATTATGCTCACTTCCTGGTCTCACTATGCCATTTTTTTCCCCTGTTAATGCCGATCTTAAAAGCAGACGTGACTTGAAGACCCTTCTGGGAGCAAATCTATTAGGACAGGGGTAATACATCCCCATGAAAGTTTGACATGGGATGCTGAGTCTCCGAGGCATGTGTTAAAACTTGAGTGTACCCCACAATCACCTGCAGGGATTGTTAAGTCACAGATTTCTGAGCCTGCCTGCCTGCAATCTGTGATCAAGAGGGCCCGAGAAGTCGCATCCCAAACAAGTACATAGACATCCCCCATGTTGCTCATACCTTTAGAGCAACTGCTTTGGAAACCGTGTTTTCAGCCGAGTTTCTCCAACTCACCTCTGTTGAGAGAGTTATTCGAAAGCTGGCCCCTAAAGGACTGAAGACTGCAACACAAGAATAAAGAGAAAGAGGATACTAAAAAGTCAATGAACTGTTAATTAATAAACCAATCTATAGGAACAGCTTCCTACTTCCTTGTTAATGCAGTCCTTAAATCTTCAAAAATAAACACATTCCTCTCATGGAAAAAAGAAAACAAACTTCTAAAGGAATTTTACCAGGTTCAAAGCTTGCAGTACCGTATTTGGTTTTCCTACCTCTCACCTGGTTTGTATCACAGTGACATCTCTGCCAGACAGAAAGTTGACTGTGAGAGGCTTGTTGTCACATCACACACACACACATCCTAGGAAAACTGTGACGTAGATAGCAATGGTGGCAGCTGGCTATTTGAAACTGAAACAACTCAGTACTTCAAAACCAGGAGATAAAGAAGAATTGGTGGTGGTGGTCTCCAGTTAGACCAGTTTAATCCTGTTCCCGGAACTTCCTCAGCAGGGGACAATTCCCAAGATGCCATTGCCCTTTCCCCTAGCAAACTTTTCAAATTTAGAGGTTCTTAAACCGCTCTATACATTTCTGCATCTTCTATACCTACTTAAAGCAGATAGAATTCTGGGTAAATGGGCTTCTGAGAAGGACACGACCCTTTCCGCAAGTGTCCACAGAAGGGGAAGTCACAAGGGCAAAGGTAACAGGGAGCTGAGTAATACAAGCCCCATGCCTGTCAGGATCAGGCTGTTTGACTCGACTCCCTCATATTTCAAAGAATATGTTCTTGCTTCTTTGCTTGTTAAAATTCAACTCTGCCTGCGTGGCTTATAACCATTTGAATTCTTCCTTTTCAGAAAGACAAGAACAAAAACTGCCGCTGGAGTCAAGGCTGGAGGAGACTAGAGACCTCCCTACCATCTACAGGCAACAAGAAGTCGCTGGCTTCTTGAGCCAACACTATGGAAGACCCCTTTGAAGGACTCTTCCTGTATGAGACCTGATGTTGTTTTGAGATCCTAAGGTCACAAAAGGGAGTGGTCCTATCCCAGTCCTCTCTAATAGTATAATAGCACAAGCATTTATACATTTTTGTTATTACCCAGAATACTTACATCAAAAGACATAATTACTTTTCTAAAAAGAAGCTAATTGAAAGTTTATCACTAGTTACCACAGGGTCGACAAGGACAATGTCAAATATCACTAATTTTCTGAAACAGCAGCAACAAAAATAACCTGAAAACAATGACTTATTCTTATGCTATTCGGGGTACTCTCCTTGATTTACACTTTTTCTATGATGTTGAGTATGAAATCCAGAGCCTTGCAAATCATTAGCATTAAACTGCATTCACAGTCCACTCTGCTCATTTGTGTGTTTATCAATACATGCAGCAAGGTAAGCAAAAAAAACAAAAAAACAAAAAAAAAAACCACACCACTGGCATCACATCTAACAGGGAAGTGGACAAACTATACCCATTTCAAAGGGTCTTCCCTCCCACTAAGACTGATCGCACATCAGTCACGTCAATTACAGTTTAAATTAATTTCCTTTTCAAACTCCCTTCTGATTCCCTTCCAAGTTCAGTAAACAGCAAAACTCCTCAGTCACAGAATACTTCAGCAAGAGACTGTGGCTCCATCAAGCCCTGATAACCTTTCTCGTGGCAAGAATAATAGAACAAGACTTTCTTGAGCCACTTCCATCAATTTCTATTAAATTTATCCTCCGAAGCTGTCAAGGCACTCATTTTTCCTTCCTCCTGTAGAGAGTGTCAGTGGACTGGGGGCAGTGGGGAAGAAGTGGAAAACATGGGGTAAGCATAGACTATAAGAAGAATGAGAGCTCCAGACTGAGAGGGACCGGGGCGGGGGTGATGGGCAGGGAAAGCAAGGGCAACAAATCCTCTATGGCCTACGTGGAACGGCCACAATCACAGACACTTCACTTAATCTCACCAAGGCTATTAGGAGCTACATTTCCAGGTTGCATCTAGCTGCTTGGAAAGATAACTGCCTTGCAGACTGCAATATACCTGGAGAGAATTAGATTTCTCTAAGCCAAAGATTGAATTCCTCCAGCTTTCCCCTTCTTCACTGTAACCAGGGTCTCATGCATGCAATTTCATTTTCCTTGTGCACAGGGCAGATGACGTCCTGCTAAATCGACCAGAAGTAGCTGAAGACAAAAACACTAGGCTTGGGGAGGCTACTTGCCAGCCTGCTTGCTTTGTTTACCTACTTCTCCTGTCAGACCTGCTAGAGAAAAGGAAAAGAAAAAAGAAAAAAAAAACTTTCATCAGACAAACTATAAAACAAAAACACTCTACAGCTTCCAGGAGCCAATTCCAGAAAGAGCAGCTTTTACTTTTAACCCTCAATAATTTGCCATGAGGTGTTTCAACTGATTGGCGTGGTTCACTAGGTAGAAGCCTATAAGCAACTAAATGTCATCTCAAGGTTAAAAAAAAACAGTATGCAAATCAAGTGTTTCCGCCCTATCTGCTGATAGTATGCCCTCTATGAAACATCAATCCATTTTCTAGACCGAGCCCCTTTCGCCCTGCTCTGTGTTCCTATAACATCCCTGGCACCTGCACTACATCATTTGTGACTTCGTATTACAATTACCTGTTTGCTTCTCTGTCTAGTCTCCCTTGTGCTAGGGCCTCCTCGGGAGCATGGACTGTATATTTTGCTTTTTATCGCCAACCTCTATACAATATCTACATGTGGCTGATGCTCCACCTGTCTGGGTTGAACAAATGGGAAGCCCTAAATCAATTTCTCATATATTCCTTCCAGGAATCCCATCAAATTGTTAACAACAACAACAAAAATATGCCCTCCCTAAAACTAAATCAAATGTGTGCATGCAGAGAGAGGTAGGGGCAATGGATGTGTTCAGGAAAGGCTCCTAATGAATTAATCTTTTATGAATTAAAATAGAAAACTAGAGGATGACATCTGACACTCAGATCAGTATTGTCAGCTCAGAGGCTGGAAAGTACCCTCTAGCAAATCCCACCGCACTGCTTGAAACTGAGTGTGCCTGTCCTCTCCTCCAAACAGGACCCAGATGTGGAAGCAGCATCCAGGGTATGCTGACTTTGAGGGTCTGGACATTGGCTTGTGCAAAGGGACATCAAGGGGTACTGAAGTTGCTCCCTGAATTTAAGAGGTCAAGAAGAAGAGCGCCATCAAAGTCAAGCTCTGTGCTCCCCATCCATCTATCTCTGGGAATCCCCAGAGATATTCTCGTCCCTTACCTCTACTCAGAGCCCCATTGAAGCCTCACAAATAAAAGGGACCTGAAGGTCCCTAACTTATCATTTCACATATTAGGAAATATGCACCAGGAGGGGATGCAGCCCTTGTATTAAGTGGCATTCATACAAGACAATACCTACAGATTAAATGCTGATCCTTTGGGGTTCGCCCACCCTATACTGACTGGCTCCTTATACTTATTCCATCAGAGCCAACTTTCCAGGCATGATCTTCCAACTTGCTAGAAGCTGCATTTTCTCAATCCTCACCCCTCTTAATTCCCAGACATTTGACACTTTATGCTCTTCTTGCTCCACAGAGGTTAGTTCATGATCTATCACTGACTTTAATATGTAAATGTCTAAAAATATATTGCCATAACCCAATTCCCAATGCTCTAGCTCTAAAGCTCCCAGAAAAATCGAGAGTTAATGGAGCTGTCTCAGATTCCCAAGATCTTCCGAGATTTGGTCATGGTCCTCTGGGCATATTCCTGGTTCAAATAATGGGGCAAAAACAAACCCTGGAAGTCCTGTGTATTGTAGAGCAACTGTTGTAATATATGGCTCATTGGTCAAAGAAAGTCAAAAGGAAACAGAGGCTTAACAATGCAGAATCTTAATGATATCAGTTTTCAAAGTGTTGTGAAAGCGTGTGTGGGTTCTTAGTAAGGAGTGTTAGGTAGTTCCATTCATTTCCACATTTCTTCAGTAAATATTTCTCAAGTGCTCATGTACAATGGTAAACTTCATTTTTGACATTTCTTTAAGAAACTTAGTTCTAATATGTATAAATTGGAGACAGTAAATTTGAACGTTGAATTGCAAAAGCAAATGTGTATTGTGGTTAATCTTCACACTAGAGAATGAGCTGAACCTGGATTCATGGTCATGCTCTGATGTATGATAACTGCCCCTTGAGCTCCCCCGCTTCAATTCCCTCTTCCAGAAATGGAAACTTTGGACACTAAAACCTATGTCATTGTGAGGCTTAAATGAAATAACAAATGTAAAGAATTTACACTGATTGCATTCCCTGTTCCTGTGATAAAATTCCCTGGCAAAAGCAAGAAAAGTGAGAAAGGGTTTATTCTACTGACAGTTGGAGAGAATGGGAAAGCCATGCAGCTGCTCTCAGGAGCAGAGACGATGATTGCTGGGGGTCAGCAGGCCTTCTTTTTACACAACCCAGTCATCTGCTTTTAGAGAGGGTCTTCCCACACCAGTCTAGCTAATCAGAATTATCCCACAGAAGCAGGGATAGAGGCAAAGGCTCATCTCCTCGATGATTCTAGATCCGGTCAAGTTAAAGGTTAATATTAAATATCACAACCCTAACCCTTATCAATTTGACAATCCACTGAAACATAACCTGCCAATCTTATCCCCACAGATTACTGGAAATCCCATAATAATAATAAAAAACGCATTTAATCCAACTTATAATGTCACCATAGCTTTTTTTTTCTTTTTTAACAATCCTAACATTGCTTAAAAGTCTCATGTAAGACTTAAGGCAATCTCTTAAATTTGAGCCCCAACTACATCAAAAAATATATTACCTATGTCTAACATATAATGGTATGAAGCACAATTAATAAAAACACAAAGACAGAAATTGGAGTTCAACCTGAAGGTCAGAAAAACAAAACAGCCAGGCACTGGCTCTTACCTCTACCTCTGTCTGAAAATGTCGATCCTGCCTCCAAGAATCTTAGAATAAGACTGAGTCTCAGAGCTGTTTCCTCCATTTTATAATCCTCTCTAGTTCTGGGATTAAAGGCGTGCTCCACTGGGTTTAAAGGCATTCACCACCCAGTTTCTATGACAAACTACTCTGATTGCTGGATTAAAGGTGTGTGTCACTACTGCCTGGTCTGTAAGGCTGACCAGTGGGGCTGTTTTACTCTCTGATCTTCAGGCAAGTTTTATTTATTAAAATACAAATGAAATGCCACTACAATGGTAGTTAACATTTCCATTCCAAAAAGGAAGATTTAGAACAAAGCAAGGAATAATGAGGCCAAAGGAAGATCATACAAAGGAAGAAAAACAAGAAATTCAGCCATCCATGAATAGGGACTAATGATGGAATCACCAAAGTTCCCAAGGAGCCCCATCCCTCCAGCTCTACTACCTGTAACATTCTCTTTCGGTCTTTCTCTCTCTCTCTCTCTTTCTCTCCTGTACACCTCCCCTCCCCCTCTCCAACCCCTCTCTCTTTTGCACCACTGTTTTCTTCAGCAGACATCCATGGTCCTTGCATCTCCGATATGCTGAGGTCTCCATTTAAATAGACTTTGTCGTCATAGCTTCACACAGTAGCCTGCCTCCCAAGACCTCCTTGCAAGGATTCTGACTCTACCATACATTTTATTTAACCTTACTCAAGTTCTCAGGACAGTCAGGATGCAGCCAGATTATTTGCCAGCACATCACATCAATGGGCCATATCCCAGTTCCTGATAAAGTCCTTGCTACCTTCTGGAACCTCAAGATCTGAACTTCTACTGTCCATATTCCTCTCAGCACTTTCTTCATCCAAGCTCCTACCAGAGTGACCTCTTAAGCTCTGATTACAACATTCAAAAGCTTTTCTAACCCCAAGTTCCAAATGTCTACACACTCTACCCATAAGCCAGTTCCAGAGGCTTGAGAACATCAGGTTGATTACATCAGTGGCCATACGTTAGTAGCAATGGTCTGTTTTAGCTACTTTTACTGTTACTTTGAGAAAATGCCTTGATTCAAGTACCTTCCAGGAGAACAGGATTATTTAGAATCACAGTTAAAGCCTACTGTCTGCCGTGACAAGGAGGTCCTAGAAACAGGAGTTTGAAGCAGTTTGCCACGTTACATCTCCAGCAGTAAAGCAGAGAAAAATGAATGTACGTGCTCCGCTTGCTTTCTCCTTTCTCATGTAACCCAGGAACTGTGAATGGGGCCACACACTTTTAGTACTGGTCATCCTACCGACATAACATAACTATCTCATATCTCATAGGCATAGGCTAACCTAATCAAACAATCCCTTGCAAGCATGGCCAGGTGCTTATTTCTTAGGTCATTCTATATCCTGTCAAATTAACTGCTGATATTAACTATCATGGATATTAAAATGTTGATCACATTTTTGAGAGCAGAATAAAGACATTCTGCATGTTTACAGTTCTTGTTTGGATGGAAGGATTCTGAAGTAACCTTTCTACTAAAAGTCAGGAGTGGATTATAAATGATATGTTGTATTTTTTTTCATTTCATAGTGACAAAAAAAATGTCAAGTTTGGTGAAGGAAAAAGAAAAGTGAATTGAGAAATTAGCATACATAATCAGTGTTCTTGGAGTACTTTTGGTCCCTGAGTAACTTTAATTAATGCACAAAACAGAGAAATGGTTAGGATAGGGCTTATCAAATGTTGATCATATAAATTGTCTACAGATGCTTTTGGATGAAGGTTGGTTCAGTAGGGCTGGATAGGGCCTCAGATTCTGAATCTCTCACAGTTTCTTTTAATGGTGATGTTACTGGTTCCCAGATTATTTTTGGAATATAAAGGGAATTATAACCTAAGCTATAATTACATATGTATATAACTATATATTTAATATATTGGTAGTATGTACAAATATATGCTTAATATGCTACAGGCACATGAACATATATATATTGTATGCTTTATATGTGTATATTCCCTCATGTTAGCAATTAAACAAAGTGATTTCTAAAAATTCTGGCTATTGCTATGTTTCTTCAACAATAAGAAAATAGCTGTGTAGATCACTCTCCTCTGGGCAAAATAGGTAACATCTTCATGAGAGCAGCCATACCTACTTGCAAAAGAGCCCTAACATTAGGCCTGTTGACTGTTGATATTTCTTCACAGAGGTAGAATCATTCCCTTCTGCACCTCCCAGTTAGATTATGTGATTCTTCCCTGATTGAACAAGGCCTTTTGCTCTTGGAAGGTGTTTGAGTTCATAGAACAGGAGAAGCTAAGTGAAGAGGAGACTCCATCTGCGCAGCTATGAGGAAGTCACCATCTAGGTCAGGATGATACTTTCTGATGATGTATGCTCCTATAAATAAACGTTCAGCCACCCTATGTGAGTAATCCTAATAAACTCACTGGTTCTCCAAGATGGATTGAAGTAAAATTCTCTTTTTTTGCTGCTGGACTCCTATTAGAAAGGGACATTTGTTTACATCACCTCAGGGAAAGAATCCCCCAGCAGTGGAGTGGGTGAGTTTCTTCTTTTGCTTTAGTTCTTTTTTAACCTTAGAAAATGGAATCATTAAACAAGATTCCTATGCTTTCTTTCAGCATTAGCTTCCTATGTGATATTTTTTCCACTAAAGAAATAGAAAAAAATATATAGTTACCATTGCATGGAATTCAAAAGATAAAAGGAAAGTTATTTTTGATCCTCAGTTACTCTGCTTGCCTTTCCCTCAGTAAAATGCTCATGGAGACCAATGCTCCGGAATCATTTGAAATGGAAGAAATATAATGAATTTCTTTTTTTTTTAGATTTTTTTTTGAGACAGGGTTTCTCTGTAGTTATTGGTGCCTGTCCTGGAACTAGCTCTACAAGAGCTGGTCTCGAACTCACAGAGATCCACCTGCCTCTGCCTCCTGAGTGCTGGGATTAAAGGCGTGTGCCACCACCGCCCGGCATGAATTTCTTTTTTCATCACCAAAATACAAATGTCAATGAAGAGTTTGTACATAGACACTGTTTATGAAAATGGCATAGGAGATCTTCTAATTTGGAAGAATTCTGTTCAAGTCAATATCATAAACAAAGAAAAAAACACCTAATTTTATAGATTTAGAAAGTCCAAGGAACTGTCGGTGCTGGGAAGAAGACAAAAGCTACAGCAAGACCTTTTAAAGGCATTGAGGAGAGAAAAGTCACCTTGGCAAATATTTCTTCTCCTAGAGCTCTGTAGCCAGCAAAGGCCCTTGGATACACATAATTCTGCAACATGAGCTGTGTATGCAAATTGTTCGCATTTTCTTCTGACAAGTTGATATTATTTATGAGTTTACCAAACTCATAGCTAATCTTTTACCCTATCATATTTCTGTGCACTTGCAGAACTAATCCAGCCTGCTTGGCCTCTTTCCTACAATGTGTAACATGAAACTGGAATTATGAAATCATCGTCTCTGATAGAAAAGTAATCACTAATGATTGAGGAACCAACTTTTCAAACACATGTACCATTCTGGTTTTGTTTGTTCCAAACAACCTCTTTTTTTTTTTCAGACACTGTTTATAGTAATTAAGTGCATCTATAAAATGAATAATGACTTGAATATCATGAGTAGTAGGGGGGGATAAGAAACACACGGGAGACCCAGGTGAGAGTGTCTGTATAATCCTTTCGTTCAGTTCTGCTAGTAACACTAGTACTGACCTAGACTTTAAACAGTCCAGTGTGTAGTGCTGGATGTTGCTGTGGAGAGACAACTTACACATCTCTTTCAAAGCTTATGTTAAGGTCAACATTACATTCCTGTTGTTGCTTTGAACAATCACTATGAAAGCAAAGGACTGTTTCTTTTTTCTCTACCATGTCCGTAATGATAGATATTTATTTCAAGATTTGGATGAGTGCTTCTCTAAACACCCTGAGTTATACCCATGCTTGAGAATTGAGTCATTTAAAAAGTCTAATGATAAATGGTACTAAATGAGACATGTGGCTTAATTAAGCATATCTATACATGTGCACATAATTACACAGAATGTGCATGTATAATTTGCCAGCAATAGTATTTCCATCTCTACCTGAAATCCCAGGTGTCTTCAAAGAAGGACAGCTCTGTGATGTCATCCCATTAATAGAGACTTGTTACCATGGAGACATCTAATTTCTTCTCCAAATAACACTGAGCTCTGACAATTGAAGCTACAAAATTTCAATTAAGCTGTGAACTCAGTTCCTTCCAGTACTTACAAATTTGAAAGTTATCAAGTTCTAAGAATCACCATTTTGCCTGAAAAGGCATTTAATGGAAGACATACTGTAATAAACTCTGTGTATATAAGTACATATTTTTTAGTTCTTTTATTTCCTATATCCTATATCACAAAATTATATAATGTTGAATCCTCTCTATTCAAGAACAACTAAGAAAACAGAATCCATCATTTATTTATTGGCTCATTTATTCAGCATACACACACACACACACACACACACACACACACACACACACCCCTTTAACTATGTCCAGTGTCTAACATTCATGTATTTTTTTATTCTGAGTGACTCTCATCAGATGATTATTGTATGCATTGTGTGTTTAAAACAGAAGGGTCTAGTATGATGATAAATAGGAATTAGAGGGCTGAATGGATACAGACAGGAGACCTTTAAGGTTAAGGACATCTCTGGCAGGATTTCAAAAGCAATGGGATAACCCAAAGAAACTAAAATCCTCTTCCCTCTAAAGAATAAGTACACATGATATTCTCTGGCCAGTAGTATATTAAACAATCAACAGGCCCTTTGGAATGTAGATGAAGCACAGAGAGAATCAAAGTTAGAGCCAGCAAAAGACCAAGCATGGAAGGACAAAGCAGATAATCTATCTGAAATAATAAAGAAAAGCCTTTCTGGGTCATGCCCAATATATAGTGCCTGCTACAAAGGCTGAAAGGTTTGAACAAAGCAAGCATCTTTCCTTTCAGTGCCCTCAAAAATTGTCCAGGTCTTGTTGCCTAAAAGAATGGTGGAGAATGGATTGGATAGACTTGGTTCACCTTGAATTCTCAGTGACATTGTAATGTTGGCATGCAGCATTTTCTAAAGTGAAGTTTCCCTGAAAGCGGTCAGAGTGCACCTATGTTTTGGATCATTCCTACAACTTTCAAAAGAAAGCAAGGCAAGATGGTGTTCACGAACAGAACCAATATCAAAAATCTCTTCTCTGCCAAATAACCCAAGTTGTTATAATTTTAGCAAGGCAAAGGGGATTCAAAGTAAGTCCCCATCATGTTAATAAACAAATTTCATGAAATGCGTCATCTATAATTAGCCTACTTTTTAAAACTTTTTACTGCAGCTCTGCCTAGAAGTCAATGTAGTATGAATGTGAAGGTCTTAGATTCTGCTGATGACAAATTGCCCTATAATAATGGAATTTCCCAGGCTCTATATTTATCACCCAGGTGGCCTTGATCTCTAATCTCCCATACACCCAGTTTCTTCATCTAAAAATTGTGGTAATGAAAATACTCATTCACCAGGTGCTTTTTGTATAGCCAATGTGATGCTTTTAAGTATTAACTCTTTGTACAGTCTTTACAAACAAGGTGAAAGAAACTATCATAGCTTCCAGTTTGCAGAAGGGACAATATATAACGCACAGAGGGACCAAGAACTTGCCTTAACATAAGCAGTCTATGCTTGGTCTTGTGATTGAAGTCAGGTGGAACTGAAACCTTTACTGTTAGTTATTCCACGGAATTCCTGAAATAATAACACTTCCCGAGTAAGAAGCTAATTTGACCTGTGTGTGTTACTCAACTCTTGTTTTACTCCAAGGTGACCATAAAAAACATATGTTTCAGTAAATGGATAAGTGAAACTGAAACCAATCAAGGTTTTGCTCATCAATCTACACTACATGACTTTAGACCATGCTTCCTGGAGAAAAGCACTTTTCTATGCACAGATACCATGGGGACTAAGGAAACCGTGTTCCAATCCTACATGCGTATAAATTGAGATTTTGCTTACCATCCTTTTCAATTTGTTACAACCACTATCTAATTATACAACCATTTAATGAGTGTCATTATGTACTCCTGTCAATATCCCCTATTCTTTCTGATATATGTGCAGTCATTAGTGCTATTGAAACACTCTGATTCTGGGGCACCATTCCAAACCAAATACAGAATAATGATCTCTGTGCCTGTGGCTTAAAGGCATGAGAACAGTTCACAGCATTAAATGCTGTTGAGTCATCAAAAGCACATTTTTAAACCTGAGCGCTAAGGAGCAGTTAGAGAGCTGAACTTTGACACATTGTGACATTCTGCACCTTCATCCTATATAGTTAGTTCTCCCAGTTATATTTCTTTGCTAAGTACTACATCTTAAAGCAGCCACTGGATGAAGTTCGGACACTTGAGTTCAAACACTGCTTTCACAAACTGACTCTCTTCTTTGACCTTGAATACTAATCAGTTGAGTTCTCAGGGCATTGCTTTTGGAGCGAGCAGTATGGACAGTGAAAGAAAGGCTAGCCTTTGACTCCACAGGGATGTTGTGAAAATAAGTGAGACACAAGGTTACAGCATCACCTTAAGCTCTTAGGAATGAAAGCACGTAGAGGCATAAGGTTTCGGTAGTTACTCTTTAACTTTTTCAGCCTTGCAAGTGAGAGAGAAAGGTTCCCACCTTGGTAAATTTTGAAGAATATGATCCCACTGCTTCATTTTCCTCATCTGAAGCTCTGCCTCTTCTACATTCACAAAGTGCATTGTAATTCCCACTGTTGACTCAGGAAAATTAATAAGGATCTGCCATATCCTCAGGCAACAATAGCCATGCCGTGCGTGGGGTGAATTACCTGCCACCAGTTGGGCATCACACAATGCATGCCCCTACAGGGCCTGTGAAAAATAACTCTAATGAAACAAAGAAAGTGTTACATTGCATAAAAGAGGAAGTTCCTGGGATAGAGTTCCCAGCTAGAATATTGATCTAACAGAGTCTAAAAGTTCAGAGATAGAAAGCTTCCAGCATTTTCTTTTAGGAGAACTAAAACTGCATTTTGCCAGTAGCATAAAGTCAAAGCAGGTCTAAGAAAGAAACACAAGTAACGAGACTGATTCTCTCACCTGCTTCCAAATGAAGAGCCCCTGACAGGTGATACAGATAAATACTGTGTAGCCCGTCCTTTCATCTTCGTTAAGAAGGCACCATAACCCAAGGAGCTCACAGAAACCCTTCTGTGACTTCGATCCCATGCTGACACTCAGGAGAAAAGTTGACAGCCAATAGATTAAAGGAGAAGACTGCATTGAAGAGATACTTACAATAGGTAGCTCTGACTAAAGATGTATTTTGGCAAGAATTAGCTGGCAAGACATGTTGGCATACTGACATGAATTTCTAAGCTAGGGATAAAGCTAACATCTTTGTCTTAATCTCATTGGAGCCTGTGTTTACATAAAGGCTTTGGTTTTCTTCATTTACTCATTCAATAAATATCCATTGAGCTGTGTAATGGAAATCCCAGGTGATCCCCTATCTGCTCGGCTCTCTTTCCTGAGAAATATACCATAAGTTTTCCTTCTGATATTACAAGAAGTTATGGTGACCTAAGTCTTTGGAAATGGAAATGGGTGGAAGTGATAGAGGACAAGTTCAGCATTACTTGTTTCAAATGAAACTCTTAAAATAGAATGTTGTTTTCTTCAAACCATATACTGAAAATAGCAAAGTTGATGTGATCAACCCATTAGAGAGTTCCATGTGAGACAGAAATAAACATCCGTGCTTTGGAGAATCTCTGAGCCTTCATGAACGGATGTGCCTTCCTGGTATAACCATATTTATGCCATGTGTTGCTGATGATTATGCTTAATAAAATCCACTAGGTATATGAACTCACAGAACATATATCTCAATGTCTACTGTCTTTATTAGGATTTCTATTGCTGTGGAGAGACACCATGACCACAGAAACTCTTACAAAGAAAAAACATTTCATTGGCATGGCTTATATTTCCAGGGATTTAGCTCATTATCATCATGGTGCAAAATGGTGGAGTGTAGGCAGACATGGTGTTGACTGCATCTGAACTGAAAGCAACGAGAAGCAAACTGAGACATTGGGCAGTATCTTGAGGACAAGAGACCTCAAAGTCTGCCCCATAGTAACACACTTCCTCCAACAAGGCCACACCTACTCCAAAGGCCACACCTTTTGGGGGCCATTTTCCTCCAAACTGCTACATTCCACCTTTCTTAGTCACAGAGAAAGGTCCCATAAGCCTTTCATCTATCCTTGACTCTAAAGCCAAAACCACATGGCTGAAGCTGCTAAATTCTGCTTCTTCCAGGTGCTGGTGCATGACCCACTAGTTCAATTACAACTTCACCAGCTTCCTGTTTTCCATGATTTCCTTTACTACCTAAGACTAGCTGTCCAGGAATCTGCTCTGTAGTTCAGGTTCGAGTTTTAGGACTAAAGGCATGCACCACCACACCTGACTCTAAGCTTTTCTTTAATTAATCCTTTTTACAGGTTGAAAACTTGGGCAGTCACCACTCCTTTCATTCCATTTCTTAATCTGATTATAACCTTGAACACAGGACTTAGTCCCATTGCACTTCCTGGTGCTCCTCTTTTCCTCGAATTTTACATTTACATTTGTATCCTTCTTCCTTTTCATTATAAATCTTATTTAGCATTAATACTAATTACCACAAAACAGAATCTATACTAGGCTGTTTTAAGATTTCTTCTGCCAACAGAATTAATCAAAATCTCTTCACTTTACTCTCGGGCATACTTTTCAGACAAGGGCAAAAAGCAACCACATTCTTCACCAAAATATCAGGTCTCTAGGCCACACACTAACATTCTTCTCCTAAGAAGCCTCTTGATCCAGGCACCCACAGTTCAAATCACCCTCAGCACCACTGTCTCCCATGTTCCTACTAGTATGGCCTATTAAACTGCACCTAAAGCATTCAACTACTTTTCTAACCCACAGTCCCAAGGTCCATATCCCATCAAACAAAAGCATGGTCAGGCTGATCACAACAATACCCCCAGTCCCTAGTACCAACTTCTGTCTTACTTAGGGTTTCTAGTGCTGTGAATAGACACCGTGACCACAACTCTTGTAAAGAAAAAACATTTCATTGGAGTGGCTTACATTTTCAGAGGTTTAGCCCATAATCACTATGGTGAAAAAATGAAGGAGTGCAGGCAGACATGTTGCTTACAAGAAGTAAGCTAAGACACTGAGCACTATCTTGGGCACAGGAGACCTCAAAGCCAACTCCCACAGTGGCTTACTTCCTCCAACAAGGTCATATCTACTCTGAAAAGGTCACACCTCCTAATAGTGCCTTTTCCTTTGGGGACCATCCTCTTTTAAACCACCACATCGACTCTATTCTTCTATCTGGGAACCACAACTGGCATGAAAAATGCCTATTATAGTCAACTAAAATAAAACAACACAGCAAACAGCACACAGTAGTGAACTAAGATCTAGGCTACTGTGATGTAGATCTAAGGCCACATTCTCATTTTTTCTTTCATAATCATATTATTCAATAAACTATTTGACTTATGCAAAATTAATTATGGTCTGTATAAATGAGAAATATAAATAATAAGTATCATTAGGGATTGTGGTTAAAATTAGAAGTACGCATGTAAGTTGGTACTAGAGCTTGGGGGAAGCAAGCATGATCAGTGTTCTGAGTCATTATACTCTCATTGTTTCATTCAGATTCTATGGAGAGATACTAAAAGAAAATATGCAAACTTCATCTTATCCAAACTATGTTATGGAAGGCAGACATCACCATCATTTCCATGCATTTTATTTAGTTCCTTGAAAATTTTTGTACAGTGTGTTAGATAAGACAATCAAACCTCAAAAAGAAGACTGTTTAGTAAGCAGCTGAATTAGAATTGGTTACAATTTGTTCCAGGATTCCCAAAGCACATCCTACTATATCAGATATAATCATTTCCAATAATCATTGTTCGGCTACTAGTCCAAGGAGAACAGTTCACCAAGGTCTTCCTGCCAACTACTATGTTGGTAAACTCCTGTGTGAGAATTTTTGGCTCTGGACTCCAACAGATAAGCTGTTACCCTTTCTCGAGTTCCCATGGGCATTTTTCATCTGTGCTGTTTTGTGCTCTACTATCATTCTTTTAGTTCCAGTGCTATCTGGAACTAAAGTGTGAACACTTGAAATAGGAAAGACATGTCCAGGACTTAATAAGCTGCCTGTTAATACCTAAGTATTCTAGCAATATTTATTCTGAATAATTTTGGTGTGAATAAATGAATGTATAATAAAGCTTAAGTGCAGAAATACCTACCAAGATGGTTATTTGCTAGATTGAGGCATTCTGTTTTGAAAATAAATGAATGCCAATGAAACATTTAATAAAATGCCATCAAGCATAAAAACTTAAATTACAATAGCCCCATATGGGAAATAACCATTTTCCAAAAGTTATATGTCAATTGCTTTGACCTCAAAGACATAATGAAATGTTATACATCATTTGTAAGGGTCCAGTTCACAGAAGCTATTTTCAGCCTCAGTTGAAACTGAAATATTGAACAATTATGTTGGAAAAATCACACAAAAAATATGGTTAGAACATGAAAAAGAAAAAGAAAACATCAAGATTTTGTACTTTGGTAAAAGTAGGTTTAATTAACAGAAGATAAGGAAGTAAGCTCTGACTTCTAAAGACTTCAAACTTTTACTGTGCATTTTCAGTGAGTTTAGAAGTTCAAGGCATCTATTCTTTATCCTAATTCCACATCAAAGCTCCCAGCTTTCCCTTCTCTAGCATGGAGATACCGCCAGCAATGCTCTGCACAGAATAGTCTGGATTAGCCCCTTTTCCTCACAGGGGGAATAAAGAAAGAGTGGGGAATCTTTCTAAGATAAATGAAAAAGAACTTGGAACAACAACAACAAAAGCTGTGAACTGCATAAAGAAGGCTAAAAGGAAAAAAAATAGTGCCTGGTATGAAATTTACTGGCCTATATTTTAAAAAATAAAGTAATGGGGGGGGAACTTCATGAAAGTATGAATGAGAAAAAGCAGTAGGAAGTTAGTGACTCAATATTCTTCCACATTATCTTAGTTACAGTTTCTATTGCTGAGGGGAAAAAAAGAGCATGGCCAAAAAGCAAGTTGGGGGAAAAAAAGAGTTTATTCAGCTTACACTTCCATATCACTGTTCATCATTGAAGGAAGTCAGGACAGGAACCTAAACAAGGCAGGAACCTGGAGGCAGGAGCTGATGCAGGAGCCATGTAGGGATGCTGCTTACTGGCTTGCTCCATGTGGCTTGCTCAGTCTACCATCTTATAGAACCCAAGACCACCAGTCCAGGGATGGCACCACCAACAATGGACTTGGCCCTCCCCAATTGATTACTAATTGAGAAAATGCCTTTCAACTGGATCCTTAACTGAGGCTTCTTCCTCTCTGATGACTCTAGCTTATGTCAAGTTGACACACAAAACCAGCTTATACACACATCAAAAAAGAAAAAAAATATCAACAAAAAATTGATCAATATGAAAAACAAACAATGGACAGACAGCAAAGGAGAGATGTGGAAAATATTCAATTTATATAAATAGTGCAATTGAAGTCTGGCTTACATTTAAATTCAAAGACAGTAAACTGATGTGTTTAGTGTTTATGAAAAGCAGAACACAAAGGAATAGTGAAAGGTGGCTCATTTTGTCTTTATTTTAATATCCTGGAATTATAAAGTGTAAATTACCTGACATGATACCCATCCAAAGGCTATCATGATAAACACAAAAGTACAAACTAGGAAAAAAGCTCAATGACTATTATTAAATAGGCATAAATTTGGCATTAATAATGAAGATTCCAAGAAGAATCTTCTAAACATCTGTGTAGACTCAACATAGTTAAAGCGATGTTACTGGTAAATGACTGAAAAAGAACATTGTTTTTCTGCATCATAGATAATACTCAAAGTCTAATTAAACTTTCCTTTCCACCCACAAACACGTCTTGCCCTTCTCCTCTGTACCCCTCCCTCCCATCAAAAATGACCATCAGCACCAAGGACAGCAGCCCTCACTCTCAGGACAATAGATTTAGGGGCTCACATTAACTCAGACCACAGGCCCTCAGAGCATAATTCACAGCTGTAAGTCCTGCTTCTCACTCAGAGTAAGATCATTCCCAAATACAAGCAGGTTGCTATTCTCTGAGTAAACAGTTGGAAAAACCTGAGGATCAGAAATGACAAGAACTACAAATACTGTTTCAGTCTTCAACTCCTCTTTGTAAAGATGAGAAGAATGAGGTCCAGAAGTCATGAGACTACTTTTAAATAGAAAAGAATCTGGGCCTAGTAAAGCTTGAATCTAGATACTATGGAAATGATAGAGATTTTTTTGTCCTGAAAAATGTTTGTGTATCCTTCTTTGCCTAGGTTGTATTAACCAGTTCCTGGAGTTTATCTGTGCATGTGCCTGTTTTTACATAAAACAACAAAAAATCCCAACAAAAAGATAAGAAATTTTTGAACTCTTGACTCTAACATGCTGTGTTAACCACTGTTCTATTGCTGTGAAGAGATACCATGGCCAAGGCAACTCTTACAAAATAAACATTTACTTGGGGGCTTGCTTACAGCTTCAGAGGGTTAGTCCGTGGTCATCATGGTGAAATGCAGACAGATAACACTGGAGCAGTAGGTGGGACGTTAAATCCTGATCCACAGGCAGAGAGAGAAAGACACTGCACCTTGAACTTTTGAAACCTCAAAGCCTAGCGACATACCTCCTCCCACTTGTTCCTATTTACTACAACAAGGCTACACCTAACTCTTCCTAAATAGTCCCACTACCTAGGAACAAAACATTCAAGTGTATAAGCCTATATAATGGAGGACACCAATGGTGTCATGTTATAATTTATTAAAAGGCAGATCGGTGCACTGCACTCAAAACAGAATGAAGCTGCCATGTTGTTACAGATCCAGTTGCTGCATTGCTGCTGCTTCTGTTGCTGACACCTCCTCATTCCCAAAAGGGATGGGGGACTTCAACCAAGCCACGAGTGGTCATTACCAATCTTTCTACCTTCCAAGAGAGTGGGTAAATTGGGCAAGAGAAGTATATATTATATTATTATAAGAGAGCAAACAACTTGTAAGCCTTAAAGTTCAAGTTTTAAATTTTAGTACTGCCCTTCATAAAAAAACCCAGAAAAAAAAATCAAGTTAAGTGTAGCTGAAAATGTACATGGTGTAGGCAATAATACAAATTTCCAAGAAGTGTTTTAAAGGTAAGTACTAATAGGGGAGGGAGAGGTGCTTCTGTCTGTATAATGCTTGTCATTTAAGCATGGGTACATGAGCTTGACTCTCTAGCACCCTTGTGAAAACCCAGGAATGGTGATACATGCAGGGAGTAATCACAACTGGGAAGACAGAAACAGGAGGATCTCTGGAGCCTGCTAATCAGTTAGCCTAGCCAAATTGTTGAGCCCCAATTTCAGCAAATGTCCCAAACACTAAGATAGAGACCCAGTTGAGGAAGAGGCCCTGGCAGTAAGGTAGTCCTGAACGCTAAGAGCAATTAACAGCCACTAATGAGCAGAATTCATAGGAGCAGCACCATAGAGCTGCCATTTTCAAAGGACATCTCAAACTTTAGTGGAAAGGAAAAACTGGGGGAATGTAAAATAATGGAATGGAAAGATCAGAAGCAATATGCTTGGCTGAACCACCTACACTGTTATCTGAGAAACAGCTCATAGTCACATAAATATTCTGTGTCCAGAGTGCTTAGCACAGTGTCAGACACCAAATTGGTGCCTAATAAACATGTGTCTAATGAATATAAAAGAGAATTAATACAACACAGTGGGGAAAATTCATAATTTCTATCATGTACATGACTCATCTATATCTTTACTCCATATTGTATCTTATGTGATCCTATAAAATTAAAAGGATGAAGAGACAATTTTTAAAGCAATGTCAGGAAATGAAATAAGAAAAATGTAATCACAAAGTGCAGTCATTTTATGCTACTTGCATTTGACAGGATTAACATACTCTTGTATGTTAATCGTAGTGTCTTCTCCTTCATATGTGTATAGAATTTATGGTTCTAGGGACATGATTTGACTAACAATCTGTTCAAACCCATGAAATAAAGACTATAAAAATATGTATAAATCTTTTCTTTTATGCTAAAGCAACCATGCACACACAATACACAATCACATATTTCTAGCTTCATCTTTGGATATCAAACCTTGTTTTAAAAAGAAATGTTTGTGATACATTATAAAAATGCATTGACTACTACGATCCTCTATTACTTTTGCAATGTTTCCCACTTATGGCTTCAAAAAGATTTTTTTTTCATTTCACATTCAAATTGGTGCTTGACTTAAGAATTCTCATTGCTCCTGTCCATGGCCAAGTACATACACACAGTTCATCTCTTTCTTGTCCAATCTATTATACTTCCAACGGACCTTCAAAGGGCTCTGTGTCTTCCCAAGGGCTTGGTGCATCTAATTTCCTCATGACCCCTTATTTCTTGGCATCCATGTTAGAACAGGTGTGAACAGATTCAGCCAGGTCCATGGAGCCCATGGTTCATTGCTGGCACAAGATAAGGGTTATCTTCCTGCAGCAGGTAACTCCAATGGCATTTTCCAGGATGCCAACTTCCAATTAGTGTCATCTTTTACTCCATGTCCTAGGGCAAAAGTTCAGCTTACAGAGAGTAGACATCTGAGAGATGCACACCAGTGCCAGAAAGAGAAGCATGCTAACTCCCTTCCCACCGCCAAGGAAGGCAATCCTGTCAGCTGAAGACACGGTCCCTGCTGTTCAGTACAAGGTCAGTCCCCTGTTTGTACACAGGGATGCTAATTTACTTTCCAACAATGAAACCAAATGTGGCTCCAGATGCTGAGCTTGGAAGCAACTGTGGTTGTTGGAAGCACACGGGGTCAGGAGAAAATCAGTTAAGACATCCAAGTTCTCACAAATTGTCCTTGAGCAAAGAATGTCAATATAAACAGGTAAAACCTTTTGTCATTTGGGCTCAAAGTGGTCCTTTAATAGCCAAGACCTTGTTACAAATAAATTGGTATATGATAAATATTCTATAGATAATATGCACAGGAAAGGTGATAACCCAAGAAGAAACAATTTTCATAAGACGACACTATACTAACACAATGCCATTAACACCATTGGTTCAATCCAATCACAAATATGTTAAAATATTGTTGTGTCAAGTAAGTCATTTTTGTGTGTTTGAGTCTTGTGTGCGCACATGTGTGTGTGTGCACGGTTATTATGTGTGTGTAGTATATTATTCTGGTTTATTTGGTACTTTTCCTTAATCAACGTTGGAAACAGGTTACCTTGTGTGCATGGAGGCCTGCATAAAGTTCTCCTTTTAAAATATTGATTTTGAGCCCATGAGTTGACTAGCTGAGCTTAATTCAGGGACAGTAATCACATTCCAAAATCTTTGTTTCCTTCCAGGGACCTGGTCTTGCACACAACAGTCCACCATATACAACAGCTGCATGAGGGTTTTTTTTCCTCAGTGAGATCTCTGGTCAGCTTTGGTCTACTCCTTCAAGTCCTCATATCTAACTCTATAACTTTCTCTGTTGATTTGCTATTAACCCTTGAAATCTTTTCCATACATAATTTTGTAATTACATAACCCTGCAGCCCACAGCTATAAGTCAGAAATACAAATCTCTCCACTCTTTCCAGTATCTCCATGTTATAAGAAGGCCAAACCAACATCTTGATTTACTCTCTCTAGTACAAAGGGAAAAAGGAATGAATGTTAACAGCCTACTCTCATGCAGAGACAAACTGTAGATATAAACTCACTTTAACTGTTATATTCTTGGTGATTCTCCTCCTTCTTAGATCCATCTAACATCTCTGAATTCTATCTATAAGAAGTGAGAGAAAACAAGAGTCTTATTTGTGTGGGAACCCAAAACAGCCCGAGCTTTGCAACTAGGTGCGACCACTTCCCTACTGTGCAGATTCCTGCAACAAGGGCTTATCACAGGCACTTGAATTCTCCTGCCTCCATTTCTTAACCTATAAAAACTGAAAATTAAATAATAAAAGTCCAATTAGGACCCCAAGGAAAAACTTGGGAACTTAGAATCCCTCAATATTAGTTCTAGTCAAATAGAAGTCTGATGTAACCTGAATGTTGCAGATTGTATTTTGTGAAAATTGCTACAGCAATAACTCTGCTCCCACTCACTTCCCAGGACCTTGCTACTACTGGGAAGAGGCAGACTCTATTTTCTTTCCTTCTGATCTTGACAGACGTATGTGTATTCCTGGAGAGATCGCAGGCTATAGGAAGGTCTCTTTATCTTTCCCAAGGCCAGAAACAAAAACAAGTACAAGTCTCCCTGGCTGCTAATGGTGCTTTTAGAACCATACAGACATCCCACTGTATGGCACTATGGGACACATGGCACTGCCACATTTAGATGACCCAGTCACAAACAAACAAGTGCATGAATCAACTGGTCTTCACATGACTACAGCTCCTAGTCCTAGTCTTCTTTGAAGTGTTTGGTCTAGTACTCACCCTAACTTATATACTAAATCATCCAGGTTCAGACTGGAGCTGTCTATGGAGCAAAAAGGTAAACACATGCAGGAAAAGCATGGAAACATTGCCCTAAATTCTAGTAGATTGAAGAATAGTTGAATTAAGTGTTCCTGCTGCCATTTTGTATCAACAGACTTGAGAGGTATCCGTGGTCACTTTGAGATAAAAGATGAACATCCTTGCAACAAAATATATGACCCCCATTGTTTCAAGTTGCAATATGTAGGAGGAATTTGTTGTACAGTTGACAGTTAGAACACCAAATCTCAGTAAATTAAATGTGAAGGTCAGAGCAAAAACAAATCAAATTATGTTATGTGAGAAAATCAAATGTGTTACTTGAAATTTGAAATACAAAGCTGAAATGTGTCCTCAAAAATCACCCAATATTTCCTCTTTTGTAAAGTCTTTCTTGAAATCATCCAGGGGGATGACTTGAAGGCAGCCCTGTTCAATGCTGCACTTTCAACAGTATGACTATGAACACCACTCAAGCCTGCTGGGTTTAGAGTACCAATGGAACAGGTTAGTGCTTTGTTTTTTCAACACTATGAGAGTTCAGTGTCATGCTCCCACACCTCTTCCTCCTTATTTATTCCTTCCTCCTTTGTAGAGAACTTGGTCTGAATCTGGCTAATTAAGCGTACAAGGGTTAAAACCCAGATGAGAACCAATGGGCTCACCTGAACTAACAAGCATGTTTTGAAATATGTAAACTATAAAATCCACAGATGTGACTCTAAGCAAGAGAGTAGATATCTTGAGCATGACACTGCTGCTTCTCCCAGTTACTTTTCTAAGTAGAAGTACCTGGATGTTGCATAACATTGATCAACATTGAGAAGTCTGCAGTGGGTAGGCAGTAGGAGCTGATCTATTATGCTAGACTTTATACAAATAGCCCATCAGTTAAAAAAACTGTCCTATCACAATAGCTAATCTCAAATCATTAGTTATTGATATGGCAATAGGGGTATTGACATGGCTATCTATCTTTTTTCATTGCTGCTAGATATGCAAAATGTTTAAATTGAACCTAAAAAAACAAAACTTCCCTTTTTTTACACTACAGCATTTTTCTAACTTCTTTGCAGTTTATCATCAAAGGAGAACTAACTGCTGACTATCAAAACAGTCCAAGCATTCACTTGGAGATACATACATACATATATATATATATGTGTGTGTGTGTGTGTGTGTATGTATATATATATATATATATATATACATATATATATGCTGTATATAAAATGTAACACATAAACACATAGAAAATGTAAAAAACAATAAAGGGGAAAATTGGAATAAGAAAAACAGACAAATCATAAAGGGGATAAGAAATATTTGAGGAGCAGGCTGTCTGTTCACCATGACGGTGGTTGAATGTCTTTGTCCTATTATGAAAGACATTTGAACTTTTCAGGGAAAGACTCTGCTAGCACATTAACTGTTTATGATGACATTTTATCTAAAACCTCATAGCAGCCGGATGATCTCTCTGTTCTCCCTGGATGCTTGATAAGACAGTCTAAATCAGAAGGCAGTGAAATACAACCTTGGGTTACAACTGTCTCATAAGTAAGTTCTCTCGGATCAGGACCAGCTTCAATGGCTTCATTTGATCTACAGCCTTCTTGAGCTGAACTCCCGGGTAGCCCCTGTGGCCACAAAGATGAAAACAGTTACTCTCTGGCTCTTAAAATTTTGCTGACTTAAATACTGTCATGTACTACCAAATTTCTGGTGTGCGCTCTCACTTCTGGAATCTTTATAAGATGTTTCTTTTCAAAGCAGTTTGTCTTTTCCTGGTTGGTGGCAATGAGTATGGGAGGCTGGTTTGAAAGACACAACTGAGCAGCTCCCTGACTTTCGTATTTCAAGGAAGTTGAGAATTGGTTTCAAAAAACATTCTGTCAAGGATACACTATAGAATCTCCTTGCCTTTCAGGAAATAGTTAAGATTTTTCCATATCTTATTTTTGTTTGAAAACTCTCTGTGTTTCAAACAGATTTTGTTGAATAAAAAGTGGACAAATTCTGTGGACTTGACCATCTGCAGCCATTTACTACAGACAATGTGATGGCTTCTTATACTTACGAAAATTCTGCCCTCTCATCAAAACTAGATTTGTTCTAATTTTTCCACAAATTATTGATTCTCTTGTTTTTTGAAGAGAAGTTTGATAAAAAAAAATATGAAATGTGCATCCATGCGTGTGTGTTTTTTTACTACGTCTTTCTAGATACAGAAACACTGAGAGTGGAGTTAGAAAGGGGGAAAAAGGTAATGAGTGAGCAAAATGCACATTTATTGTCCCTGCATGGGCTGCTTTGAAGAACTAAATTAAATGGTTGTCTAAGGAAAAAGAATTATTTTCTAGTTTAACAGAGTGAAATGTTGGTCTTGGCTAGTGTGGTGGGGCATCTGAAATTGCTCTTAGGATGATAAAGCTTGTCTGGGAAAAAGCCAAGGAAAAGTAACAGCAATGTCAGCATTTGACACTCAGACAACAAAGGAAAATGGCTGTAGAAGGCGAGTGGTGCCAGAAATTAAAATGGCAAAGTTTAAACATGAAGAAAATGAGTTTTGTTTTGTTTTCTTTGGATTTATAGTGTGGTTTTAGATGCTTCTCTGAAATAAAAGCAGATTGGAAGAACATTTGAAAACATCTCCATACATACCTCTATATACTGACAACTTTGCAACTCACATGAGCTGAGAGTTAATGGTTTGTTATAGCAAGCAAAATGCGTGTATGTTCCCATAACTCACAGCCAGGTACTTTGTTCTTGCCTATGGATGTGATGTGAACTTCCATTGCATTTAATCACCCGTTCTGTCAACCCTGGGTGGTTACATTCCCAGATGGTGGCTGTGAGAATTGATAGTCTTCCAGACGTGTTAGGATTTTGTACATCCCTATTGATTCCAAGAAATTATACAAAAACTTTAATGTATCACACAGAATTCTCCCAGATTCTCTTTGGCAAAAGTATCTCCTTTTCTGGAGAGATGAAATTAAGTACTAAATTAGTTACAGAATATCAAATGGTCAGCTTTGAAAACATACATACAAGTAACATAATACTCACAGAGAGGGTGTGAAAGGGGGAAGAAGAGAGAAAAATAAGCCATGAATTTGAAAGAAAGCGATCAGGCATATACAGGAAGGCATGGGAGGAAGAAATGGAAGGGGGAATAATGCAATTATATTATAATCTCAAAGTAAAAGAAATCATTTTAAAAAGATGAACCAGTGAACTGAAAAAATAAGATTCTCAAAACTGTAAGACTTACATGATTCTTTTGGTGCCACAATAAATGTACCATGAAGCCATGGTACCAAGTTTTTATAGTCCCATATTCTTGAAAGGCTAAGGCAAGAGAATCATTGGAACTCCTGAGTTCATGATAGACAATATAGCCTAGACAATATAGCAAGACCCTATCTCATAATAAATAATTGTAAATAACTTGGCCATAAGAATTTCACAATATTGTGACCATATTTCATTTGATAATCATTTTTAAATTTCTGTTCACCTTTGATTCCATACAAAAGTTCCACATGCCGTAATAGAAAAGGCCCACAAATACACAAAACAGACAAGAAGTTTAGACAGGTTTCAGCTAAGCATCCAAGCTCCTGAGAACTTATTAAAATTCAGCTAGAACTCTGGGTTTTTGAAAATACTTCATTTTTTTACAAATGTGATAATATTACCAGCAAGACAGTATAAATCATCTAAGCATAGAGTAGAGCCTGAGAGTAGTCTAAAGTAAAGTAAGTAGTTTTCTTTTCTAATTTAGGAAGACATTTGTCTTTTCTTCCCCTAATGTAGAGTTTTTACATCACCAAGAATGAAAATGAGGAACTGGAAGTTTACTTGGTAATTGCTGCTACAGATCATTGACCCAGACACAAAACTATACAATATTCAGGTTCCCACCTCAACCAATGAGCTAGGTCTCCTTTGATAAATATGGGTGGCATATGCAGTTTGGCCGATTGTTATACTCTCATCCTCATTATGGATATCTGGATAATGGATCAGTTTTTCCATTTCATCCAGACACTAGACATTCAACAGACACGAGTTTACTGTAAACTAATATGATGTAAGCCTCAAAGACAGAGTTTTCAAGTCATGCTGGTTTGGGCTCAAAGCATTTTCTCTCTTGGGCATTTCCTGATACAAAATTCCAGCAGTCTTTGTAACATTATAATGGGGCTCAGGAACCTGTCAATGCTGCATTGTTTGAGTGAATAAAGGATAGAAAAGTGAAATTTTAGAAGAAAGTGTCCAAAGTAGACATACTTACATTTTTTAAAATAGGATAGAGCTCAGAGATAAAACACTCTCTTAGCAAGGTTGAGCCTGGGGTTCAGACCTCAATACAAACTAAAAATAAAATCTATTTAAAAAACAACTGAAACCTGAACTCAAGTCCATTTATTATTTACTAGAACTTTCACTTACTAAACTCTGGGGTGCCTCTAAAGTCATGTGACTAGCTTCCTTGTCAAACAACTTGATTCAATTCACGGGAGGGCAGGAAGGTATAAGGACTAGGGTTGGACGTATAGAATAACATAGAATTGTGGATTTAGGTTTTGTTCCAGTTTATGACTGGTACAAAAGTACCTCAGAGTTCTCCCACCCCCACGGAGAAGTCTGGGTCAAGCTGAGCCTAAGCTCTGTATGTTCTGCCTGTGTCTTTATATTTTACTACCTTACATATGAACATTTCCATAGACACTAAAGCTAAGCATGATTGTTCAGACCTGTAATCTCAGTTCTTGCCGAGGCCAAGGTAGGAGGACTGCCATGAAGCTAACCTGAGCTACACAGAAAATTCCAAAGCCAACCTGGGCAACAGAATATGAGTCTTTCTCAAAAAGAAGGAAGAGTAAGAAGTAAAAAGGGGAGGAAGAAGAGGAGGAGAAATTACCCACGGTCCTTCAAGTACCATCATCCCAAGACCAAAAGCACAGAATGACTTGGGAACTTAAAAATATACATTAGCAGCTCATCCTACATCTATACATCAGAAACAAGACATAAGACCAGCCATTTGTGTCCTAACGAGCCTCCACACACACATGCCATTCAGTTCACAGGTTCTACCTCTTCCCAGAAGCCTCTGAACCAAAACAGTTTTCTTCAAAACCTTATTTCTCAGCGTGTTCACATAATTGTTAGGTTTGTACCCTCCTGCATCAGCCATCAGAATGTGCACTACATTGTTTTATTGTTATATATGTGTGTCCACTTTTTCTCAGTCATATAAACTCATCTAACACAGGGATCATAGAAAGCTAGGGAGGCCCCCTCACCTGATTTTAGCATTCAATATAGTGACTGGAAAAAAATAGGCATTCAATAAACACTTGCTAAACGGCTCATGCATTCATGAAGATTTGTATATTTTATTTATTTATATTTTCTCATCTCCAGATGAATTAAGTTCTTATACAAGTTCGTTCATTTAAGTACCATATGGCTAAAATTAAACCAAGAAATCAGGACAAATGTGGCTTGCTCAATCATCCTAGGAGCCGTGTGCTTTTACTGAAGTTTTAGTCCCTGCTGATCACTGCTCACTGCTGTCCAGTTCCCCACAGGAAATCTGCTGATGCACAGAAATTCGCTATTCTGTGAATACAGACAGCACTTCAGGCAACTGAGCCACATCACAGTTATGGAAATGGCAGTTTCATGGATGGTGGAATCATCAAAAAGTAAGGGGTTGGCGTAGTCCTTTTACAAAACATTAATACATGAAGGCTGACATTGCTAATACCCTTGTGTATTTTTTTATATTCGTTCACTGTAATTCACAATTTTTCCTTTGAACCCACTGTCCAATAGACATATAACACGTGTTTTTAATATCAGTCATTCTTTCCCCGCCCTTGTGTGTCTTCTCTTTGTTCTTATGTTATTTCACTGGGATTGAAGTATTTAAAAAAATACACCAAACAAATTCCATGGCCTACCACTGAGTTGAAAACTATACAATATTTATATTTATTCATTATATACGTACGTGTGATCACTGTGTATATTGTGTGCAAAGTAGAGTCTGCATGCTTGTGTGCACAATTATGTCAAAGTGTGTGTGTGTGTGTGCTTGCCCATATAGGTGCATGCAGAGGCCAGAGGCTGACACTAGGATATCCTTCCCAGCCACTCCTCATGATATGTTTTGACACACTCCTTCACTGAGCCTTGAGATCACTGTCTTTGAGAGAGTGGCTGGCCAGTGAGGCTCCAGGATCTACCTGTCTCTGCTTCTTTAACCGTGGCTTATAGATTTGGTATTCAGCATCACACCCAACTTTTCACGTGGGTGCTGGGAGTCCAAATTCAGCTCCTCATGCTCGTGCGGCACACACTTTAGCCACTGAACCATCTCGCCAGCTCTGCAAGCTGAACTTTAAGATGTCTTCTACTACAGAATTTATAAGAAAGACTTTAATGTGATTAGATGGGATTCGACTTTTGTTTCCATTTGTTTGGAACTCAATGGTAGTTTTCAAATTACCTTTTCAAAAACGTAGCCCTTTTCCCCTCTATTCTTCAGAAGTAGAGAACAATATCACAGTTCTCTGCTGACAGAATCTATAGTTTAGTTTCCCAGAAAGAACAGTTCTATAGCTTAGCACTTACATGACTTTGGACAAGTAAGTTGCTTTTCCTGTCTGTGATATTGCTTTCCTTGGCCATAAACTTAATACTCTTGAAATACAACCTCTTGTAAAATAAGACTGAGGGACCCAATGAGGTGGCACAGGCCTTTAATCCCAGCACTCAGAGGGCAGAGGGAGTTCTCTGTGTCTTTGAGGCCAGCCTAGTCTATGTAGCAAATCTCAGATCAGCCAGAGCTACACAGTGAGACATTGCCTCAAATAAATAAATAAATAAATAAATAAATATTGGAATGAAGATTTTAAAATATACATGTGAAGCATCTGGCCACTTGTGACTAAGTATTTAGTTAACTTTAATTAGTTAATTTAATAACTAACATAGTATTTAGCATTGTCCCAAGCCACTGGGAAACACCATCCTTTCATAGATTCAAGACCTGCTCAGATTTCTGTCTGTGCTATCCCTCACATTTTGTATGACCACAAAATTCCTACCTACGTACGATTACAACCCTCAGAAACAATCACTGTTAACTCCAAAATAAACCTGACCTGCTGGGATCTGGCAAGTCTCTCTTGTGATACGTGAGATCTGGGCATCTTTCTGCTCATTTCATCAGTGGATGCACCATCCCACTCCTTCTGGGGGATCATCCATATTTTAAACATCCATTTGCTAGTTAATCATTTGCTACAACCAGCAGTGCAAATCCCATGTCCTTATTTGGCTGATAAAACCTGAACCCTGAAGATTACTGTTGTATTTCATTTGTAGAAAGATAGTTCTAGGGGGAAATTAATTTAAAAAATCAGTAAAGTTATATCTGTTTATGTGATCCTGACATATTGCTGAGGTAATAACTAGGAAGAATTTAAAATGTCTCTTGTTAAAGCAAAATAAAATACACAGGAAACAAACTGCTACATAGGCAGGTCTTACGGTTAGAAACTCAGCATCTACTTCCACTTCAGTGCAGAGACTGAATACTCCATCCCTCCTAAGCTTCTTCATGCCATTGGAGTTGTTTTGACAGATATAATGTATACTTTCAAAGTTAGAGGAATAGAAGAAGATGAATACAAAAGCAACTCAAAACACATCACTGCTGAGGCTGCATCCTTAACCCAAAGCTAATAATAATAATAACTAATAATAATAACCAATAATCCAGCAAATACATTGCTCAAATATATGCCCCGGTCATTGAAACTTGATTACTCAAAGACCAAGTTTAATTTAGTGAGCCACTTTCATAAAAAGAGACAGAGGATTGGTGAGCTATCTGATGAATACATTAGATGAAATTACTTAAATAAGACCCTCATCCTCGTAACATCAGGATAAAATCTGAAGACAAATTTGGAAATTTATTAAATATGGCAGTCCTCAAATGCGTCTGCATTAACATCCCCACAACACTGAACGTCATCAGGGGCTCTTTCTTTCCTATGTTCCCCAAGTTGTGTGTAGAGTAAAGTGATGGGGTTGGGTTCCAGTGGACAACTCTCCAGAGGAGCAATGATAAGGAAATTAGCCATGCAAACCAAGAACTCTCCAAACCAAAACTATAACAAACCTGGGTTCAGTAAACACTCAGATTTTTTTTTTGAGACAGGATTTCTCTGTGGCTTTGGAGCCTGTCCTGTAACTAGCTCTTGTAGACCAGGTTGGCCTTTAACTCACAGAGATCCGCCTGCCTCTGCCTCCCGAGTGCTGGGATTAAAGGCGTGCGCCACCACCGCCAAGCGGAACACTCAGATTTTTAAGACCCTCTATCTATGTCACTGTTCCACTTTCCAACTAAAAATTATGCTAAACTTTCACCAAACACCTGCCTGTCCTAAGAAAAGGCCACTTGGTTCCTAATTCTCTCTACCTACAAAAATATAGCTTTAAAGATGTCTCTCCTACAGCAGAAGAAATTGAGGTTTTGAAAGTTTAAGTAACTTTCCCATTGTTAAACTAGTAGCTGACTCCATGATCCATTGTTCTGGTCCACTCCATCCACATCCCACTGAACGAAATAGATGGTGAAGTAAAGGGATATGAGGGAGGAGAAGAAGCAGAGGTATCAGCCCCCAGGAAAGTGGACCTTGAAATGAGGATATCACCCTATACCATTACCGTGGTCACAAGAATCCATATCAGAGGGATGCAGGAGAGTCAGAATTGCAAAGGAGCTAGAGGATGCGCCACTGCTGACTGTGTGGACAGAGGAGTCACACAGGAGCTAGAGGATGCTCCACTGTCTCTGGAGACAGGAGAGTCAGAGTCACACAGGAGCTAGAGGATGCTCCACTGATGACTCTGTAGACAGGAGAGTCAGAGTCACACAGGAGCTAGAGGATGCTCCACTGTCTCTGGAGACAGGAGAGTCAGAGTCACACAGGAGCTAGAGGATGCTCCACTGATGACTCTGTAGACAGGAGAGTCAGAGTCACACAGGAGCTAGAGGATGCTCCACTGATGACTCTGTAGACAGGAGAGTCAGAGTCACACAGGAGCTAGAGGATATTCCTTTGCTGACTGTGTGGACAGGAGAGTCAAAGTCATACAGGAGCTAGAGGATGCTCTACTACTCTCTCTGTAGAAAGGAGAGTCAGAGTCACACAGGAGCTAGAGGATGCTCCACTGTCTCTGGAGACAGCTGGAGAGACAGGGTCACAGAGGAAGTAGAGGATACTCCACTGATGATCTGAAGAGAAATGAAGAGAATCACAAGTCAGGGAAATCGAACAGCCTGCTGAATTAGAAAAGTCCAGCCAATTTCTGCACCCTCTAACAGGAACCCGTATATTTTGAAACCTTCATTTGGGAACTTCTGATCTCCAGAACAGTGAGGTGCTATATTCCTACTGGTGTTTTGTTTGAGTGTATGGTGCAATTGCACAAGTGTATACAGTCCTACACAAACATGAAAGCCAGAGGGAAAAGTTGGCTATTCTATTCTGCCACTCTCCATCTTCTCTTGAGACAAGGAACAGGAACAGAGCCTCCAACTAGGTGTTGACCTGGAAGCATCAGTGATCCTCCTTTCAAGTCCCACAGCTCTGAGATTGCAGGCACTGGTACAGCCATGCCCAGCTTTCCCCCTGGGTATTGGGGCTTTGATCTCACGCCCTTAGTCTTTGCATACTAAGCAGTATTATCCACTGAGCCATTTCCTCGGCTTCAACTTTGCTGTTTTAAGCTGCTAAATTTGCAGTACTTTGTTATACCCATGAAATAGGAAACTAATACATCTACTATTATGGAGAAAATATACACACGTTTTCCTCCACTTGCTTATCTTATAGTCTCTGGAGAGGCATCTCAGAGCACTTTATCTGCAGATTTTTAGATGGAGAGTGTGTTGGCATGTTTTACTTGTCAACTTGACACAACCTAGGGACAACTGAGAAGAGTGTTTCAGTTGAGGAACTATCTACATCAGATTGGCCTCTGGGCAGCTCTATAAGAAACTGTCTTGATTATTAGTTGGACTGTACAAACCATAGAGAACTAGATGCCTGCTGAGAAAACAGATATGCTGATTTCTCTTCTATTGATTGTGGATGTGATGTGACTTGAGGCCCTGCCTTGACTTCTTTTTTCATTTCTTTATTATTAAAAGAAAAATGAAAAATTTACACTTCCTCCCCTTTTCTCAGGCCCTCCCGCTCCCCCACTACCTCTCCTCCCTCCCCCTGCTTCCCTAAGAGGGGGCAGGATACCCTGCCCTGTGGGAAGCCCAAGGCCCTCCCCATTCCATTCCGGCCTAAGAAGGTGTGCATCCATATAGAATAGGTTCCTGAACAAGCATATGAGCTGCCTTGACATCTTAAAAATGATGGTATAACCTGGAATTGTGGGTTAAATAAACCCTTTCTACCCA
>JAQHUG010000081.1:138167-150661 GCA_028555095.1 Dicrostonyx torquatus
TGTGTGTGTGTGTGTGTTTCTCTCTGTCTCTCTCTGTGTTTCTCTCTCTGTCTCTATCTCTCTCCCTTTGCTTTGTCTCTCTCTCTGTGTCTCTCTCTCTCTGTGTGTGTGTGTGTGTTTCTTTCTGTGTCTCTGTCTCTCTCTCTCTCTCTGCAGTGAAGCTGCACCTGGTACCAATGACCTTCAGGGTTCCTGGGAAGCAATTTATTTCATTTTCTGAAAAATAAAGGAAATGTTAATATCACAGATCTATGTCTAAAATGCTTCTGGGAAAGTTTCTTCTCTAAATTTGTTCTCTCATTTTCAAAATTTTTGGGGTTTTACCCCCTTTTCAGTGTCAAGTTTTCACAGTGACTTTGATCTCAGAAGCATGCAGCTTCTCCTTGCCTGACTCTCACCTCCGACCCTGAGATAACCACACAGAAGTCCATCAGTCCTTTCAAGTCTAAGGCAAGTTCCTGTGCTCTGTCCATAGGAGCAGACAGGGTCCCTTGCACCGAAGACAGATATAGCTCAATAGAAAAGTGTAAATGTACCTGCATATCAGTGGGTCCATAAAGACTGAAAGTTCATGTCTTTGTTGAATGAAAACACATCACAGTTTGCCAGGCCACGCCTATTAATACAACCTCTGCGAACTAACTTCCATATCAAACTAAAAACAGTAAATAAATCTCTTTGTAATAATGAAGCAGAGAGTGCAGCCCTAAACTGTGGCTCGAACTCTCCCAATTAATAAGAGAGACATTCCAAGCGACGGAGAGCAAAAGAGAACACCACACAAAGAAGTTTCTCTTTCCACCTTCTGTTTCCATAAACATTATCATTGATTCTTGGTAATAAAAATACAAAGTTTAAACAATGACAAACATTTGGCAGGCAACTAGAAGTGAGTTACTTGTGAGAAGTAATAAACAAAAGAGCATCGTGTGGTTAACAAAGCTGGACTGCTTTTCTTTGCACCTTAATGTTTATCTCTCTCCCACCCCCTGTGACTGTTCAGAAGGCAAGAGAGGACAGGAGAATCAAAGAGAGAGATGCAAATTTGGACACAGAACTAACACAAACCCACATGATTGCATTGTGAATAATAAACCTCCTCTTGTAAATTACCTACCTTTCCAGAAAATTCAACTCATTTAAAATGCCTAATGGATGTGAAGATCTCTGAATCTAATACAATAAAAGCAACTAAGTCAAAATATCTTTGAAAACAAACAAGAGGGGGAAGACAGTCACCCCACCCTCACCCTTTCTGTCTCCCGAAAAGCAGCAATCCTGAACCCTGGGAGGGGATCCATAATTTTGATTTGAAAACCTCTCAGGGAGGTCCTTTGTATTTTCCCTTTCTTTCTTCGAAGATCACAGCAGCAATTTTCTTTTAACGTTAGCTATTTATAGTTTTCTTTTCTCAAAAATTCTTGGCCAGAAAGAAGCTGTGCAAAATGTGTTCTGACAGCCGCATTATTTTGTAGCACTCTTCAAAACTATTAAATACAATCAAGTAGGGGAGGGACAGAAAACCAGTCCTCCAAACTTGTTCATTATCTTTTCCACTTGGTTTGTTCTCCTTAAAACAGTGGAAGCCAAATAAATAGTCTCCTCCTGGCCCCAGCATGGTAAGATGCTGAGAAAAGAGTCACATGGATGATCTCCTTTCTATGCAGAAGTGGAAATATACCAGAGGAGGAAGATGCTTGGAATAACAGTCTAATAATTAGCACAAATCTCAGTTCTTTTTCTCCTGTCTTAGAGACTGCTAGAGAGACTGGAGTGAACTTAGCCAAGACTTTGAGACGGTCTTTTCTTTTGTGTTCTTAGTCAAGTCACTTAAAACATGATTTGTAGGTAAACATACATTTAACCAAATTCTGGCTCTACTCTTTCCAATCTCTTGACCTTGGGAAAATGCTTCTCTCAGCTTCAGCTTCCTATTCTTCAGACAGGGGGTGACTTAGCACTTAACACAAAGAGTTAACACATGATGACCACTTGAGGCCAAGAATACGCTTGCTTTCTGTTATATGATATCCTGGGTACATGAGATGCTGGCACTTATATGTAGGCTGTTGTGAGCTCTGAATATGTTTTTCGGGCTACAGAGAAAGGAAGCTGTGAAGATGGTTTCTGTCCCTCTCACTCTGAGAGCCCCCACAGCTCCGGGAGCTTGAGACTGGCTGCTTTGCATGAGGAGAAGTGGGATAACATCACAGAGACAAGAGGACAGAAGGAAATAGAAAAGAAACAACCAAAAATAAAGAGGCCCGCAGGCTGCTTCAAGAGCAATGCCTGGGAAGTACGCTGTACATGGAAGGGACTTTGGGGAAATCTCACCCCAAACCTGTTACTTTGAGTAACTGTGTGACCCAGACAAGTCATTTGTCCTCTCTGTACCTGAGAGGCACAGTCTATGAAGATGAGTATCCTAACTTCTTTGTTTCTTCTGTCCCCAGTGCCCAA
Organism: Dicrostonyx torquatus; assembly: GCA_028555095.1. Classification (NCBI taxonomy): domain Eukaryota; kingdom Metazoa; phylum Chordata; class Mammalia; order Rodentia; family Cricetidae; genus Dicrostonyx; species Dicrostonyx torquatus. The sequence continues at coordinate 140,628 of JAQHUG010000081.1, forward strand.
GACATTTCCAGGAGTATGGCTGAACATATCTCTGTGAAAGCTTTAGAGAAAGCAATGATCATAAGTTGTAAGTCCTCCATTGGGTCATGCTGTTTGGAATTGAGTTTCTTTCAGTGACCACTATGAAGGTCTATGAATGTGAGTTACATTCTAGATTTGAACCCTGATTTCTCATTTGCTAACTATGGGATCATAATGATTTGCACAAAGTAATTCTGCTTGGATACTTGGTCCAATGCTGATGATAAATAGTAATTATCCCGAGCCCCATTCCCCTAAAATTCAACCCAAGTCTCACCTTGTGCCTAATTCTTGCTCAAGTTTCTTGCCCAACACTGTCGCAACCCTTCCTGGAGCTTGGAGTGTGCATCTGGATCTGTCAATAACACAGGAGATGAGAAAGCTAAGTTTCAAGCCAGGATGTCTTAACTCAGGATAAGTCCCACCCCCTTCATTCTGTGCACCTACCAGCTTCCACCTAACCCAGTCATCAGTGTCCCCCTTTCCTGAAGGCCTGGTACAGGAGCTGCAGACTCTCAGTAATTCTTTTTCTCAAAGCAGGGTGGGACAAAGGTCTCAACAAGCAGAGTTCTCCTTGGTTTGGGTCCTCAAATTACTCTCTGCAGCTTCTACTCCTTATAGATTCTTGAATCAAGCTGCCTTCTGAATTTCTTCCACCATCAGACCTCTGCTTATAGCGGAAGCATTTTGTGCAACATGGTTCTCTATAAAGAACATTACGCAAACTGATGTTGCGTTCCTACTCTGTTCTAACTCTCTAACCTCAGGACATTCTTTCAAAGTTTAGAAATACCGAAGTCAAAGGTGATCCCAGCATTCAGAACTCACATCATCTGTCTTGCATTGCAGAGACCCTGATGGACAGCCCTGCCAGTGCAGAGTTCTGTTGCAGATGAGTGTATACTACGTACTTAGTGGGTGCCTGCAAAAGACAATAAACCATGGGAGATGGTTATCTCACATTAATCACTGGCACCAAAGATGACAAGACATCAATACTATCAAGCCTACCAGCTGCAAGTACCATAGCCCAGGAACTGTGGGATCAAATGTGTAACATTTGTAAACTACCCAAACAGAAGCATGCCCATGCCAAGATCTATCTGGTAGGAAAAGATACATTTTTTAAAAAGCAGGTAATGGGCTCTTTTATTATCATACTTATTTTTCAAGGTATATGTACAGAAGAAACATTTAAAGCAGTTGTTCTCAACCTGTGAATTGCAACCTCTTTGGGGGTCAAATGAGCCTTTCATGGGGGTCGCATATCAGATATCAGATGTTTACATTACAATTCCTATCAGTAGCAAAATTGCAGTTATAAAGTGGCAACGAAATAATTTTATGCTTGGGGGACACCACAACATGGGGAACTGTATTAAAGGGTCCTAGCATTAGGAAGGTGGTGAACCACTGATTTAGAGGATGATAGGCAGATGTTGCTCCTTTTTCAAATACAAAACCAAAAGTGTTTAGGAAATCAAGACTAGCAAGAAGACATTGCCCACTGATGCTCAAAAAGGAGTGGGGGGGGATGATGAGGAACTAGACCCATCTCCGTCTAGTTCAAAAGTGTCTAAGGCTGGGAGAAGAGAAAGGACCAAAGCAGTGTCAAGGAAATCACTTTGCTGAAGCCCTCTAAAGAAAGAGGGGAAGGGATGTGGAAAGTTCAACGAATCCTACACCCCAAACTCCCCTTTCATTTTAGCTGCCTTGAGTTGGGTTTGGTTTTTTTTTTTCCATAAGTAACTAAGATTATAAACCAGCAAGTTTTTGCTTCTTCATCTATAAAACCTAACAGTAACAGTACCACCCTCCCGACACCTTGTAGGAGTAAACAAAGCCTCCCTCCTCCAAATCTCTACTAAGTTACATTTACACACTTGCATGTGCTACCTCCACTCCACCTTTCAGTTACACAGTAGCTGCCTCTAAAGAGCCCACTATTTACCAGGAGCCCTCTAAAGAGCCCACTAATTACGGGGAGCCCTCTAAAGAGCCCACTATTTACGGGGAGCCCTCTAAAAAGCCCACTATTTACAGAGAGCCCTCTAAAGAGCCCACTATTTACGGGGAGCCCTCTAAGGAGACCACTATTTATGGGGAGCCCTCTAAAGAGACCACTCTCTCCTTGTTAAGTACATTGGCATCATCAGCCCTTTCCTTCCCAGTTACATCCTGAAATACTCTTCTCTTTGCCACCAAAACAGTTGTGTCCTTTTCATGACTTCAAGCATCACAAATATACCAACGAAAAATGATAGTTATTGGGAGCTGGGATGATGGGTCACGATAAAATGTCTGCCACTCAAGCATGGGCCTAAGTTCTAATCCCCAGCACCCAAATAAAATGTCAGACTGTGGCACACCCTGCTCGTCTGTGCTCTATGCTCTGCTATGCAGTTCCCGAGCTGGGCAAGGGGCTGGAGATTGAAACATACAAAGACACACAGAGACACGGGTCATTCTTGAAACAGGAATGCCCCCCCATTGTGTACCAGAGCCGCTTATGTAGAGATCCTTAACTGATAGCCACGCCCCAGCCAAACGCACCAGAAACCACTCTCCTGCCATCAGGAACTCCAGAGGGTCTCATGCTCAGAGCAGCTGCAGGCTGTCTCAGAGCAGAGGAAAACAAATTGTTTACTAGAAATTCAGGATCTGGGGGTTCACAGCTCCCAACATCAGACAAAGTAGAACATATGTGCATATATACATACACATATATACAAATACACACATACATACATGCATACATACATGTGTGTATATATACACATATATACATACCACTTCCAATGTTAGAGTCACAGATATGTGTGTGTATCTATCTTTACCGCTGCTCTGTCTCTATATCTATATCTACATGTGACTCTAACACAGGAATTGCTACAGACAGGAAGACCAGTCAGTCTAGCAAACTGTCAATCACCAGGTTCAGTGAGAGACCCTGTCTCAAAAAAAAAAGAAGATAGACAGTAATGGAGGAGAATGGCCTAGCATTGACTTCTGGCCTTCACACTCTCATGCACATACATATAATGAAAGTCAGTCTTGACTTTCACCTAAGCTGAGACTTATTATTCCTTTTTCTGCTGCCTCAAAAGAAAAATCATATCTGTCAGGGAACTCTGTCTTCAAGGTTCAACACAGCCTTTGCTAGTTTGAAATCACAATACCCATGAAAGATCATCATGAGATTGGGCCCATTAAGAGACTCTGTTGGAAAGGGTAGGGCTCCTGAGATATATCATCAGGTGCCCCTTATCCCTGGGGATATACAAGTAGCTAACAATTTCTAGAGACAAAAGCCTCCTTCCTCTTCAGTGCTATAGCTGCCCAGAAGTTGCCCAGGCCCCTATTAGCAACCTCACACCCATACTCCTATAAGTAATCCCAGTTGAACCCACTGGCCCAAAAAGCTGGACTTTGATGGATCACTTCTTTGTGCTGTCTTTGGAGCAAGTAGATGTCTATTCACTTCACCAAGGAAAAGTCATGAAAAGCATGTCATTCTCCATGTGCCATATGCCACATTCATATATTCAGACTTCTCCACCAAGGAAAAGTCATGAAAAGCATGTCATTATCCATGTGCCATATGCCACATTCATATATTCAGACTTCTCACCATCCACCCCATCCTATTCTTCATCTATTTTCTATTCACCTGCTTGTACCACTGCTAGCTTTATAGACATGTATAGTCATATATGTTAGTTAGGTCAGTGTTCATTTCTACCATGATGTCCATGACAGAATGGTCTAGGAGTTTTGGTTTTTTGGTTTTTGTTTGTTTGTTTGTTTTTTCCCTGCTCCCCCACTCCCGGGCTAGGAGTTTTGTATGAGAAGCCTTGGGCTTCCAATAGCAGAGTTTCAGGCCCATTCTGAGCTCCCAATCAATATGCATTGAATAACATAAACAATGAGAAAAACAGATTAAAATAATTCCAGCACTCATATACCACTGCTAAATAGTCCTCTCTCTCCTCCAATTCCACCAAGAAGAGGCAGAGGTCATGCACAAATAGCGTGGTCTCATCCTCCCAGCACTCAGGAAGGCTAAGGCATTAGTGTCTTAAGTTCAGGAACAATTGGAGTCGCACAGTGAGAAATACAAAAAGAGGAGCTGGAGGGATAGCTTGGCAGTTAGGATTATTTACTACTCTTGCAGAAGACCAGAGTTTGGTTGCCAGAGCCCATGTGATGGCTCACAGCTATCTGTAACTCCAGACCCAGGGAATCTCTCGTTCTCCTTTTGACCTGTGCAGGCAACCACTGCATGTGATACACACACACATTCGTGCAAATGCTCATGCACACAAAATCTTTCTTTAATTTTAATACAAAAAAGTCAAATACAATAACATACACATATGAAAATATAATAAAACCCATCATTTTGTCCACTACTTTTTAAAAAATATTAAATATCAAGAAGTGGATAAGTGGAGTGATACAAGAGAGTTAATTTAAAAGCAGCTGAAGAGATGGCTCAGGGGTTAAGAGCATGTGCTGCTCTTCCAGAGGTCCTGAGTTCAATTCTCAGCAACCACATGGTGGCTCACAACCATCTGTAATGAGATCTGGTGCCTCTTTTGGCCTGCAGGCATACATACAGGCAAAACGCTGCATACACAATAAATAACTTTTAAAAAACTGAGAGTTAGCCAGGCGGTGGTGGCGCATGCCTTTAATCCCAGCACTCAGGAGGCAGAGGCAGGCAGATCTCTGTGAGTTTGAGACCAACCTGGTCTACAAGAGCTAGTTCCAGGACAGGCTCCAAAGCCACAGAGAAACCCTGTCTCGAAAAACCAAAAATAAATTAATTAATTAATTAAATTAAAAACTGAGAGTTAAAATGCTCATATAATGACGTTTTAGTTACACAATGTTTTTCATAGAATTTGAGAACTCTTTTCCAAGGCAGCAATGAAGTCAGTCACACATTATGGTCCTCTGCCTTTAGGCCCTATCTCTTATTCCCCATGTGATCTGAGAGAATTCTTTGTTTCCAAATCTCAGGTAATGTCTCTGCTCTGGTTTTAAAGCAAATCTTTCCCTGCTGCCTGTGTTCTGCATTGTTCTCTCATCTTTCGAGTTCCCTGTGCTGGGAGCATTCAGAGTTCATAACCCTTTGCCGAAAATACAATGACTGCATGTAATTGCTCAAAAGCTAGACTTTGCATGTCATTATTTTCATCCAACAATGGATAAAAATATGTTTTTAAAAATCTATATCCCCCCACTGGTGAAAGAAACCGTGTCTCCTCTGCCCTGGGCCTGTGCTACCTAACCAAATGCCCTAACTCACTGACGATACCTCAGTGCCTACAGTTTAACTATTCCGGTTCCATTTGTCTAGGTAGCATCTCTCAGCACACTTTAATAAACGGTTCTGCTTCTAACTGCACTGCAGTTGTCTTGACAAGCCCATGGCGCAGATCTTGAACTGTGCATTTATTCCAGGAGGGGGAGGGGGTAGAACTCTTTGTGTGACTCATTTTGCTTCCAAAGCAATGTGGAGCATTAAAAACAGAAGTAAGGGTTCCTTTTTCTAATTCCCAATTCCCTTAAGCCCAGGCACCTGATCCTCAGTGTGACTCATTTCTCGTGCCACCCACAGACCTCCAGTTCTCAGGGCCCTGCCTTGCTTCTGATGATTGCCCACTTCAGCGTGCCTTGGAGAGACGTGCTCTTCTTCTTAGGGTGGTCCCCTCGCCTCCTTCTGTACACCGCTTCTCTCCTCCGTTGTGTGAAGCTATGAACCAGCATAAGTCACTGTTCACTTTTGCAACACTTCAGCCCCTAGAGTAGGCCATTCCATGTTATTTCAGGTGGCCTGAGGGTCATCCCTCTGAAAGCACCTACATGTCCAAAACGACATGCAAGGAACAGACTCTGAAATTACAAAAGTCCGGTGTTCGCCACACTGGGTATTCTGGACACAAAACAAGCCCACAGATGTTAACCTAAAACATTTTTTCCCACTCTTTCAGGAACAGTCAGTTTCTATTTTAACCCTATAAATGCATGCCTCACTCTGCCTCTTTCCTTTATGTTGAGGGTCAGAGGCAATTCTTTGGTCAATTTTAGTTCTTAAGTCCACGCACGCAAATTACGTGTTCCACGGAAAGACACGCAAGTGAGTAAAAGACTTGAGTTGGATCTCAAGTTCAAAATTTCAGGACTGCTCCTGGAAATAATTTGCTGGGCTAATTGGGTAAATTTCTCATACCTTTGAGTTTGATTATTCCTACCCAAAACACAGACAAAAATTAAAAACAAAATTTTTACTCCCATATCTAATGTATATTATAAGAATTACTAACAAAAAAAATAAAGTTATGCAAAAATAAAAAAAAAACCACTGCCTTACAAGGGACTGACTGGTCCATTATCATCATAGCCATAGGCATGGCCATCATCATCATCACTCTCACCTTGACTCCACTTAGCACCTTAGCTCTGTTTTGCGTTGTACTACTGCCACCTACCGGCAGAGTTGAATGATTAGGAAACATTCTTAAACACTGGGTTTACATTTGCTTCAATGAGTAGTCACTTGGACTGAAGTCAGAAAATGTGCAAGCTAAAAAAAAAAAAATCAAACAGAAATGATCACACTTGTTATGCTTGGCAAGCACGATTCAGCCCCAACCTTGAATAAATGGGGCAGAAATGAGCCCAACGTCTAGATGAAGAGAAATTCCACCAGGTGGTCTCATCCATTTTTTATTAGTCCAAATGTGTTTTGCATGTAACAGGCCATGCTCCTATTAACTTCCAGGCATAAAAATGGAAACATTTAGGGTAATCTGTGGACTGACTTTCAGAATTGAAGAAAGTGTGGAATTTCAAAATACCTAAAGCAGAAAACTTGTTCTGTTGGCACCAGGAGCTGTCAGCAGCAACTGGTCAGTGGGATTTGACAGAGGGCCTGGCTGGCCACCTGAGTTCCAAACTTTTGCAATCACTCCCCAAGGAACTACAGTTTTTCCTCACCAACGTGACAAAGAGACAAATGTTCTTTCTCCTCTTTCTGATCATTGTCAGAACAGTCTAGTTAGACATTCCATGGGGCAATAAAAACTAGCCATTTGTACTTTTCATTTCCATGGCGAATTTCTAATGGAGGTATGCCAGAATTCTTATAAAAATATGGAAGACTGATTGACGTACATCCAGGAAATGAAGTTATAGTTTCATTTAGGGTCCATAAGTGAAACCTGCCCATTTGAATATGAATGTCTATCTACAGAAAGTCAATTGCGTTCCAAGTCCGAGGACAATGAGGCAAAAATGTTTTCTCAAGACAGCTGAGGGAGACTGATGAACTCTGTCTTCCCTTCAAAAGCAAGGAAACCCCAAGTCAACCCACTGAAATAGCCCTTTGTCACACTATAACTTGGGACTTGATAAAGACGGCAGGTGAGCTTGGCGAGTGGCTGGATTTATAAGCCTTTAGAGTAAGAGCTTGATATATTTTAATATACATTAAACTAAGAATAAATTTTCAATATGATGGAAGGTCTTAGAAAAATGAGAACTTACACCTAAAGAAAAATAAAAGGAAGAAATAATAACTGGAAAAATAAATTTTGAAGACTGTTATATATCACCTATGCCACCCAGAATAATCTATTTGAATTCATAATTTTTGATCAGAAATCATATTCCCCCAGCTCTTTCATCGACCCAAAAAGGGCAACTTCAAATTTTCTTGACTTCCAGAGGTTATCCTGTGCAACCATTCAGTCAATAGCAAGTATGGCTGGAATCCAGACTGCTCCCTCATTGGCTCCCATTTTGAATGCCTGGTCCACAGCTTGTGAAGCCCTTCTAAAGACTGTACACACTGTAGCAGATGGAGCCTGGTTAGTAGAAGTCAGTAGGAGTGAACCTGTGAAGGTGATACCCACTTCCCACCTGCCTTCTCCATTCCCCAGTCTGCTGCAATGTAAAAGCCAATGCTAGGCACCCTTCCAGCATGCACCAGGGTGTTTCCAGCTGCCATGCCTGCACAAGTAAGATAGACTGATATCTTCTGAAATCATGAAACAAAATAAACAAACCCTTTCTTCTTGTGTTGTTCTGTCTGATATTCCATCACAGCCAAGCCCTTCCAAATTGGTGAATCTTGAAAGACCATGATTTCCAACCGAGTCTAGTTAGGTTATCACAAGCTTAGGATGGAAACAAAATAGTGTATGTGGTATAAAATAACTATAAGCCTTGAAGAAAGATTCTGGAAGGGTTTGAATAGTAAGGTAAGAATAAGAATACAAACAAGCTTTATATTAGTAGCACAATTATCCGTAAGAATAAACATGAGGGCAAATCTTTAAAGAGCCTGGAAAAGGACACTGTAATTCACACTATTTGCATTATGGTAATAGGTTTTGTTCTAAGCATAGTAATTTGTTTACCACAGAGGTATTTTCTGTGCCTTCTGCCTGTACCCTAACATGTTTTAACCATTGTTGAAAACTTCCAGAGACTTGTGCTCATTGTGGAATCAAAAAGAAGAGTTTCTAAGGATCTCGCTAAAGTATACATTCAAATATCCAGGCATTTGGAGATCACGTCATTAAATATATAGGCTTTTATTGTGATCTACAAATAAGCAAATATTTAGAATGATATTTAGTATTTCTGTCTTAAAGTCATTGGTAGCTTCATAACAAAGTTAGACATTAAGCAAACATCAGGTCATTAATTTAAAAAGCTTTCCTACAGAGATGAGCCTTCAGGTACTAGAACCTGTTTTTGTAGTTAGCCAATAGTCCTACTATAAGGTTTTATAAGCACTTCACAGTCCCTCTCAGTAGGACTGGTAGGACCCTACTTAGCCCATGTAGATAAGGATGTTATCCTTAATTCTACTTTCCATATGCCGGAAGACAATGCACTCTATATCCACTGGGATTTTATTAGCTCTGTAATATCTCTAGTTAGTTCTGTACTGTTAACTGTATCTGCTTCACTTTTCCTATCCATAATGATTTTAATTATGCTGATTTCCTGGTAAAGATCTAACAATCTTTGTCTTTCCTGATGTTTTAGCATGAATTGGGGCTTATGGTACCCAAGGGTTCTTTGATTGCTTAGTCCATACTTAAACAGAGCAAACTTAAATTCTCAACTCACCTGCCCTGCATAGACAACAGTTTGGATAGGCTGACCATGCAGTACATTCAAGTGCTAATGGATCCCATGTCTGCTTCTTTTTCCTCTTGTTTTAAACATTGCTATTAAACATTATAACAAATGTGATTCCCGTGACCAATGGCTCACATTCTAATAATTCTTCACTTGAAGAAAACAATGTTTCTTCTAGCTTAGGTATGAAAAATTCTGTAAAAGAGCTAAGATAGGCCAGAGTGTGTTCATGTCCAACCTAAGGCCATAGATGGTAAAGAATTGCCATTGGCTTTCTGTGGTTCACATCAACTTCCATCTCTGGACAGTTGGAGTCTATTTCCAAAAGTGATATAAAATCAATAGGGAAATTGTCACAATTTAAAATTTCTCCAGGAGCAGGTCTGAGCCAGTGACCTCTGCAGGAGTAGGTCCAAGTAAGTGACCTCTGCAGAAGCAGGCCCAAAACAGCAACCACCTCAGGAGCAGGCCCAAGACAGCAACCTCCTCAGGAGCAGGCCCAAGCAATTAGCTTTTCTAGGAACAGGCTCGAACAACTTTCAGGATTGCAGAGCAACCTCCAGGAACACCAAGTGACCTCCAAAGTGACTGGAACTGTGGCCCCAACTCCACTTTGAGGAGCAACCCATCTGAGCCTTGGATCTATTGGCACCTGGAAAAGTGATCATCACAGACATGGCCCTGTTGTAAGAGGAGCAGGCGGCGTCCCACCACCCGGCTAGCTTACACCTGAAATAATCACATGGAAATTGTATTAATTAAACTACTGCCTGGCCTATTATATCTAGCCTCTTCTTGGCCGACTCTCCTATCTTGATCTAACCCATTTCATTTTTTTGTTTTGTTTTTAA
>JAQHUG010000081.1:162550-172657 GCA_028555095.1 Dicrostonyx torquatus
AGTGATAAAAGTCTTGATAAAACTAAAATTAAAGTTTCGTTTATTTATAGGAAATGATGTGCCTGCTCCCATCAGTAGATAGAAAGATTCGCTGTGTGCTTCTTGCTGAGTTTTTTTGTTTTTTAAGGGAGAAGTAGTATCTCACTGAGCCAATATTTTTCCCAATCTCTGCATTTTTTTTAAACCAATGTCACACATTTTCTTCCTTTCTTTTCAAGTAATAGCACTCTGTTTCTCACAAGGATCACTTCGGTATTTTTATATATACTTTATTTTATATATAGTAAGACAATTTACATATTATATTCCTGTACTTTGTATATTTTTAATTTTAAGCATTTGTAAGTTCATTTTACTTTGTAAGTGTATATGTTTTACCTGCATGTGTGTTTATGCCTCACATTGAGCCTGGTGCAAAGAGAGGTCAGAGAGGGAGTTACAGCCAGTTGTGAGTCACCACATGTGTGCTGCAAATCAAACCCAGGTACCTTAAAGATTTAGCAGACTGCTCTTAACAGTTGAACCACCTCGCCAATCTTAAAATTTACATATTCAACAAACAGAATTATTTGATAGTTTTGAACAAAAGAAAAACCTCTTCCCACTGGAACAATTTTTTTAAGATGACCTTTTTCCCTTTTTTCCCCTTTTATTGAAAATAGACATTTTTCACACACTATACCCTAAATATGGTTTGCCCTCCCTCTACCACCCCCCCCAGTTCCTTTCTACCTCTCCTTCCATCCAGATCCACTCCCTTTCTGTTTCTCACTAGAAAATAACAGGCTCCTAACAGGTAATAATATAACTTAACAAAATAAAATATAGTAATATAAAACAAAAACTATCTTATCAGAGTTGGACAAGACAAACAAGCAGAAGGAAAAGAGGCCACAATAAGGCACAAGAGTTAGACACCCAAATATTTGCACACTCAGAAATTTCATAAAAATATTAAACTGGAAACCATAATAAATACACAGAGGACCTGGTGCAGACCCATGCGGACCCTGTGCGTACTGCCTCAGTCTCTATGAGTTCATATGAGCTTACTATGACTTTTTTGTAAGAGAATCAAATATATTCAGTGACTAGTCATGTCCGCCTCTTAGACAATGAAGTTAAAAATAAATTCTGAGTTTCACAATGACTACCTCAGAGAAATAACACATGCTGGATTCTTTTAGAACAGAATGTTGGTTCTTGCTATATTTTGTGATAGTTTATTCTAAATCCACTTCAAGTATAGAAGAGGGATATAAGTTATAAAGCTTTATACCTTCTTGTAGAAAGTTCGAGAAGTCTCTGAAGCTAAAACTCTAAGAGTACATCCTCAAATCTTTGAAAAGCTCATCTTAGTCCTACAAACATTCTCATTTTGTCCTTTAGTAAACTTTAAGAGAAGGCTCAATAACAAAGCAAGGGTTTAAAGAACTGGGGAGACAGCTCAACGGGTAAAATACATGCTGTTCAAACATGAGGATAAGAGTTCAGATCCTTCAGCAACCACGCAAAAGCCACGCATAGTAATAATGGAAGAAGTGAAGTATTCTGGGACCAGTCTAACTGAAACAGTAGATAGGCCTAGGGACTAGTCTCCAAGTTAGTGAAAAGATACTGACTGACTCCATAAAATAAGGTAGAGAGCAATAGAGGCAGATACTCAAAAGCAACTTCTGGCCTCTATATGCAAACACAGATGTTCACACACACACACAGAGACAGAGACAGAGACAGACAGAGACACACAGAGAGAGAGAGACAGAGAGAGGCAAAGGTTTCCATGACAAATTAATATAAGCAATGATTTGGGCCTAGATCAGGCTCTGGTAAATAATTTGTATGAAGTCCAGGAGCAAAGATGCATTCACATAAAAATTCACATTTCAGATTATCTGAAAAAGACATTTCCCAAGCTGAAAGGCAAAGTCAGATGCCACTCTGTGGCTTACCCATCATCTTGGCCTCTTGTCTTAGACACAGGAGGTGATAATGACAGCCACATGGAACACTGGGTACTCGTCAATAGTAGCAGCCACCACGGATCTACTAAAGAATTCCTTCAATTTAGTCTTTGACTTACATCTCCAACCATTGTTAAGTTCCCCCAAATATTTTCTAGATATACTCTAAATCACTAGCAAAGCCCTATCCAAATACAAGACCGAGTTCCTTCTCTATGGAATTCATATACTTGCAGAGAGAGCCAGAAAATTAATATATAAACCAACAAATACCAAGATGATTGCAGATCATCATTTCTACAATGTAAAGAACCCTAAATGGTTCAAAACAAGAGAAAACTGATGAGGTGACTTCAGATTGGAAGATGACGAGAAGGCCCACTAGAGGTTACATTTAAGCTGGAAGTTAAATGCTGAGAAAAAGCTAAAAGGTAGGGACCTGAAAAAAAGAGCTCCCAAGCTCAGGAAACAGGAAGCAAATGAAAAGTGGCTGAGATGGAACTGGAGAGAGGACTCAGTTAGTAAAGTACTTGCGTTGCCAGCATGAGAACTTGAGTTTGGGCTCGCAAAACACACATTAGAAAAAGGAGGAGAGGCAAAGAGGGTGGGAAGGAGGAAGAGAGACAAGCGTGGTGACACCCCACTGCCAGGGAGCAGAAATGGGCAGATCCCCAGACCTCAGTGATCAGCCAATGTGGTGAACATCAGGCCAGTGAGAGAACATGGCTCAGGAAACAGAGTAGGTGGAAGAGCCTGAGGAACACTATCCAAAGTTGGTCTACACACACACACACACACACACACACACACACACAACCACACGGGACTGAAATGAGAAGGGGGGAGTGGCTGAAACACGTTGAGGGGAGGGAAATAGGATGAAGTAGTGGGGAATAATGAAGTATGTAGGAGAGAGTCTACACAGCCCCAGGGCATATAACCCATTACCACCTCCATCCTTCCATTATCACATATAACAATATGTTATAAAAGTTCATTTACTCTCCTCTCTCTTTGAGTAGACAGCTCCTTAAGTACACTATATCTTATTTGTGGTAATAATTATAGCTTCCATTCTTTGAGCTATACTAGGCACTAAGCTTGCTACTTTGCATACATTATCTCCAATATTCACAACAACCCTGCCAGGTAAGTATTATTAACACAATTCTATGGATGAAAACAATCACCTAAGTGATTTATTCAAGGCCAAAAGCTAGCTGGTGGCAAAGCTGGCATTTGGATCTGTTTTGTCTCATTCTGAAATCTGACCTTTTTTCACTTTGCCACATCGTCTTAACCTTATCTCAATTACTCACATTGCTAGTTCTAGCTCCTTTCATGAGGCCTGAGCATGTAAAGTAGCCAAGGATGCTCACTGACTGCCCTCAGTGCTGAATTGGAGTGGATCAAATGGATGGATGTTAGCCCACACAAGAGGAAACTGAACTCCAAAGACCCCAGCTTTGGGGGGACTTTGAAACCCACTCAAGAAGACAATGAACTCACAGGACCATAGCTCTAGGGAGACTTTGCATGACGATAGATGGCAGTGATGGTCGCCTACTTTCTCAGGAAGAATTGAAAATATGGCAGAAACTGTCAGGGAAGGGGCTGTACTTAATAAAACGAAATGGAAGCTGTGGGGTTTCCTGAGAGCTAATGGATGACACAGTGCCACAGCTGCATATCGTGTTCTGAAAAAATTAATGGGATTTTAAAGAGAGAGGCTGCTCAGTGTGCTGGCAAAATGGAGATACAGAAGAACGCACCCCAGTGATGAGGAGAGACGAGCAGAGAGCAAGAGGAGGATGGCACTGTTGTAATTGCCTGTAATTTTCCCCCTCCTCCTCCTGACTTTAATTAGGACACTTGCGAGACACACACATTTGTAAGAGTGACAGAGCTAATTGAAGAAAACCACATGTCTCATCAACAACCAAATCAGGAATAATAATCAAAGCAGCAGAAGCAAAACTGGAAGCCATGGAGCTGTCAAATGCAGGAGGAACTCAAATACAATGAGGCATGTAATTTAGAAAAAGCGAGAGGGCTGTGAGGAAGCATTAAAAATGAGACATGAAATAAAACAGTTAACGCAAACTGAGACGTTCACTCCCACAATCTGGTCACAATTAAATTTGGTCGGAAACTCATCTAGCCCTTTCTGCCGTGTTCTGGGGGGCCAAGAGGCGCTGTGTTATTCAACCTCACTGCCTAGAATGCCCCATTTAAGTGAAAATCATTTCCTCCCTCCCTAAGCTGTTGTCTTAGTTAGGGTTACTATTGCTATGATGAAACACCATGACCAAAAGCAACCTGGGGAGGAATGAATTTATTTGGCTTATACTTCTACATCGTTGTTCATCACTGAAGGGGGTCAGGACAGGAACTCAAGTGGTTCAGGAACCTGGAGGCAGGAGCCCATGCAGAAGCCATGCAGGAGTGCTGCTTACTGGCTTGTTTCTCTTGCTCAGCAGCTTTCTTATAACGCCTAGAACCACCAGCCCAGGGGTGGCATCATTCAGGATGGGCTGGACCCTCCTTAATCAATTGCTAATTAAGAAAATGCTCCACAGGCTTGCCTACAGCCCAATTTTATAGATGCATTTTTTCAATCGATGTTTCCCTCCGCTCAGATAACTATAGCTTGGGTCTAGTTGACATAAAACTAGCCAGCATAACTGTTCATTAATTCACGCTGCCCTTCTGCCACCACACTGGTCATTTCTGTCCCTAGTGGAGCTGGGAAAAGGCAAGCTCTTAATCCCAACTTTTGTCATTGCTTGCATTCAAGAGTCATTGCTGGAATCTTCCTTCACCCTCAGTGTCCACACCTGAAAGATGAAGTTGCAACTTTAATTTGGAAAAGGATCCTCCTTACTTTCTTAGTTCTTTAAGTCACTGGAGAGGTGTTCCAGGCTCTCTCCCTTTACATTCGGTTTGCCTTCTCTCAACAGCTTCCTTTCCATTGCAGCCAACAGTGTGCAGGCAGGGCTCCATTCTCACTCTGAGCCCAGCATAGGGAGGGAGAGCAATACTTGTTACAAAGACATGCAAGAGATTTGAGCTTGACAACCAGCTCAGCACACTCTCCTATGTGGAAGGAGGAAGGCGCTTGCTCTTCCTTGAGGTGACTCTTGAGACTGTTTATAAATAAATGGTCTTCCCACCACATGGAGACAGAGGGTGATGCCAGAAAGAAAGAAGCTTCCAGAAAGAAATAAAGAAGCTGATTATATAATGCTCATCATACTATATAAAGCCTGACTGAATCAGCCATTTCTGCTCTTTTGTTCCTAGTAAACAATATTCTAATCATTTATTGATGTAGCAATAAAGAAAACAGCAAAGGACAAAAGAGAGTAGCTGATGTCCTGAAGCCTATTTTGAGTGTTGGACACATGGTCTTCTTAATACTATAACATTTTCAGTATCACTATTTTTCCTCATTTTTACCAACCTAGAAATAGAGAACAAGGAATTAGCATAATTTTTCAAATCTTAATAGAAATGAAACCAGAACCAGGATATTCTTTGGAAGGTCGTGCTCTCAAAAATCTATTTTAATGGTAACAAAAAAGAGTCTATAAGAATCTCGTTACTAAATGTATTGCATCGGTCTGTGAATAAATAGAGAAAAATGGAGAGTGATTCCCTATTTCTTTCTTCTCAGCAGCCCTCTATATCTTCCTGAGAATTTAATTTATGTTTTTTGTCATGTCTAGTCTGTCGCATTTTGCTGTGGTTTGAACTTGAAATGTCCCCTAAAGGCTCATATACTCAGGCTTAGTTGCCAACTGATGAGATTTTTTTTTAAGGTGACTGGATATGAAGACTCACATATCACCAAGAGATCATTCTGTTATTGGAATTATAATCTTTTGGCATTTCTGGGGGCTGCTAGAGACTTAGAAGCTGGGCCTGGCTGAAGAAAGCAGGCTGCACCTTACCTATCGTCCTTGCAGCCTCATTCCTCATAAAAGAAGCGATGTCTTTAAAGACCACTATGTCCCTACCACCATCCTTATCTTTTTCTTGCCACTTCTCGACAGATATGAGGTGAAAAACCATTTTCCCCAATGCGATCCGCCTACCATGATGCTCTTCTTCACCACAGGCCCACGGCAACGGAGCAAGCTTACAATAGATTAAAACCAGGAGCCAAAATAAATCTTCCTGCCTTATAAGTTGCTCTCTCAGGTCTGTATAACAGAAATAAAAAGTTTGACTAACACACATTTGATAGTGCAAATTTTCAGAAGTCCTCTACAAGCACAGCTTGCGGTAGATGCACATGGAATGTGTCACTCTTTGGGTTTTTAATCACCTAAACATATGTGCACAAAGGGAGGTGCAGCCTCTAGCTGAGAACCAGACCATTAAAAGATAAAGAATTTCCCACTGAAGCGTACAGACATCCAAAACTAACCCATACAGAGTTAGAACTGTGCTACTTTTAAGATCTGGTATCATGACCAGTACTGTACAATCATGTTCTAAAGCTATCACCAAGCTCAGACGTTACCAGGAAGTTCTTAAACTTGCTTTGCTCATCCATGTCACCTGTATTATACCTATTTCAAAATCCTCATCACTTTCCATTTCATGCGCCACCCACCATGCAGGAACTTTGGCACTCGCCAAGTACCATGTGCTTCCCTTCAAACGTGAGGCAGTATGAAGGTATGAGTGTGAACTGGAACAACGAACATAGATTTTTCTTTTCCTCTAGTCCATCAATCTCTGTTAGGATGTTTGAGCTTATGTATACTCACATAGGAAGATGGAAAGTTGACTTATATACAAAAGTTTTAAGAGACCCTTCACAAATTTTACACTGATTCAAAAAAATAACAAAGAGAGGCTGACCTCCACATGGCATGAGGCTGCCCAGACTATAGGTAGGAAGAGACCAAAGGCAATAGCACCCCCTCGCAAAAATGTAGAGGAAGGCATGGGGTGCCATGAAAATGGCAAGGAGTCAACGCTGAAGACACTACAGTCCAGCATCATTCAGTTAGTTACTAGGGAGACTTCTCCCTCTTCACTGCCACCAGAAGCTTGAAGCTTTGTAAGTGTCTTCCCCCTTCCTCTGATAAGGCAGACACAGAAAAAAGAGTTAGAAGAGAACCACCCAATAGCTTTACCCCATCACCATGGGCAAGTAGAACATAGGTAAAAAGAACTTCAGAGTGTCCCTAATGAGGTCTGGAAAAATGATTCCATCAGTAAAGTGAGAAACTGAGTTGATAAACTGAGTTTACAGTACCCATGGAAAGCTCAGGCATAGTTGGCCACAATGCTTCCGCAGTCAGAAAATGGGGGCTGGCTGGGGAGATAGCTCAGAAGATAAGAACATTTACTATATAAGTATAAATCTCTAAGTTCAGATCCTTAGCACCCATTTAAAAGCCAAGTAAGGTAGTTACACATCTGTAACCCCAGTGTTTGAGAGAAGTAGGGAAACAGGAATGTCACTGGGGCTTGTTGGCCAACCAGAATAGTTGAAAAACAGCAAGTTCCATGTTTAATGAGTGATGCAGCCTCAAAGAGGTAAGGTGGAAAATGACAGAGGAATTTACATAACCTCCTCCAGCCTTTGCACACATGCGTACACACATGTACACCATGTTCCATACACACCATCCAGTTTTTATGTGGGTGCTGGGATTCAAACTCACCCATTAACTCCCCAAGTAATGCTTGTACACTAAGCACCTTATTCCTGGAGCTATCCCCCTAGCCTTTAGAGACAGCTCTAGATATATGAGTATTGCCTGAATGTCTGTGTGTGTGTGTGTGTGTGTGTGTGTGTGTGTGTGTGTGTGTGTGAGACCCCTGGAGTTACAATCATAGTCAGTTGTTGTGAATCACCATGTGGGTTCTGGGACCATAACCCAGTTTTCTGCAAGACCAGTAGTAAATGGTCTTAAGCCCTTAGCCATCATTCCGGCCCCTCGGAGACTATGTTTTAAGGGTCATACTATGTTGTAAAAAAAAAAATAACTAAAAGCATTCTCATGGATGCATACATATAAGGAGATGAGAAGCAAAACTGATTAAAAATATTCACTTACCATGTACATTTAATTGGGTACATATGCTTTAATATTCAACCTGAGGCAATTTTAAATTAAAATGGTGAATAATTACAAATTATGACAGGAAAGTAAAATTAAACCAGGATTTGAAACAGTAAACCAGGACATTTGATCATTCTATATCTATAGGTCTTGACCTAATAACTTGGAGCTGTAAGAACAGTAGAAGCGAAAGATATGAGGAAATTACTACACTAATGCTAGTAGCAAAGGTGCTGACTGGTAGAATAAACACACAAAAGTGAAAAAGGAAGAAAAAAGCAATGTAAAATAAAGGGACTGGCATAGGTTTTCCAGGGTTTGGCTAAATTTAAATATACATTTTCTATTATGCAAAGCAAAATTAGGATTTTAAAATAAAGGAAAAACACTAACCAGTATTACTCTTGAAGTATTCACCAACAGGTGAATTAGTAGAGAAATTGTCACACGGTCAAGTCTATCACAGCAAACTCCTATTCTTTGGTACCAGTTTCAGCCCTAGCTTTGTTTCTGTTTCTGTGATGAGACCAAAGGCAACTTGAAATGGGGGTGGCACTTCATCTTACAGGGTTACACTCCATCACTAAGGGAATCCAAGGCAGGAACCTGGAGGCAGGAACTGAAGGAAAGGCCGTAGAGAAGTGCTGTTTATTTATTTGCTTTTGGTGGCTTCCTTGGCCTGCTTTCTTATACAGTTCAAGACCACTGTCCCAGAGGCACGACCACCCACAATAGACTGGGCCCTGTCATATGAATCACTAGTTAAGAAAATGCTCAATACCCATAGCCATGCCCACAGGCCAGTCTGATGGTGACAATTTCTCAATTCAACTTCCCTCTTCCCTAGTAAGTTTAATTTGTGTCATATTGACAAAAACTAACAAGGATGGGGCTGTTTTCATGTATACACAAGATATAAATATAAATATTTCTAAATTTGTTCCTGGGAAAACAAAAAGTAGGAGCATTTGGGGAAAAAAAATCTACCTTACAGAAGAAAGAAAATGTGATCATCTGCCACCCAACCTTAGGCTTCCCAAGCCTCTCCATATACCAGTGCACTCCTGCTTTCAAAAGTTCATCTGAGTCAGCCTCATTCCTGTTTGCTCTAAGCTTCTTGTTAGCATAGGAGCTTCAGAGTCTGCAAAACCAAAACATTTCCTGATATATTTAATTCTTACAGAAATGGGTTAAGCAGGAAAGACAGGAAGAGAGAGAGTTTGCCGTGCTTATGGCTATAGTCTTTCTAAAAGAGACAACTGTATTCAGTTTTGGCATCTTCTTAACATTAGGGAAGAATTGAAAAACAGAAAAGTTCCTTGGACTTGAGAAGAAGCCTAACAGCCTTGAAATCAATCAGACCATCATAAAGTCATTTCTTTGTATTATTTGAAAAACTATAAATTTACATTTACAGTATACATATACATTTATTTTTTTTCAATCAAAAAGATTATACTTTTGTTTTAGTTGAAACAAAAAGCATTAAACATTAAAAAACATGAACTGCCCATCCTTATTTTGTCTAAATGCTAGAGTAAGGACAAAACCCAAAAATAAACAAATGGAGGGAGAGGATTTCAAGACAGAGTTTCTCTGTAGCTTTGGAACCTGTCCTGGAAATCTGTAGACCAGGCTGGCCTCAAACTCACAGAGGTTCGCCTGTCTCTGCCTCCTGAGTGCGGAGATTAAAGATATGCACCACCACCACCCAATTTATTGAACAATTTCTTAATAATATAATTAATATACAATACAATGCCTAAGTCATGTTGGTCAAATAAATGAAAAGTCAAGAAAAATGTTTATAGTTGATGTCTTAATGCAATTTCTGTGTGCTAATAATACATTCTTGGAAATTAACTTGGAATCACAAAAGCAGTACTTTAATAATGTAAGATACTGCTCACCATCCACCACCTGAGGACCACATTCATGGAAATGTGAGAGGTCACCTAGGTCACATTAAAGGCTTTTGTATGTCCAAATGCAGTTAACAGTTTATCACAGAAACAGTCTATTTTATTCATCACTGCCTCTAACTGATGAAATAAAAA
>JAQHUG010000081.1:174658-196228 GCA_028555095.1 Dicrostonyx torquatus
ATTAGCTCTAGATTCTTATTTGCTAATTCTTACATCTTAATTTAACCCATTTCTATTAATCTGTGTGTTGCCACGAGGGTGTGGCTTACCAGGAAACGTTCTGGTGTCTATCTCCGGCAAGGCTACATGGCTTCTCCTGACTCTGCCTTTTTTCTCCCAGCATTCACTTTGGTTTTTCCCAACTAGCTCTACTCATTTGCCCTATCACAGGCCAGACAGTTCTTTATTATTCTTTAATGGTAATCACAGCATACAGAGGGAAATCCCACATCAGGAGACTGACAGGGAAACTTACCTTACAATGAGACAGCATCCAAGGGGTTCAAAATAAATTTCTGCTTAGGGTTGGCATTAAACTGCATAGATCTGGGGGCCACAAAGATGGCCCACTGGTTAACAGCTTCTCCTGCTGATGACTTGTTCTGTTCCCAGCACCCACACTGGGTGGCTCACAACTGCCAGCCCCTCCAGCTCTAAGCAGACGCTCTGCCTTTAGTCTCTATGAGCACTACATTCACGTGTACAAACCCTCTCTTGGGAACATATGCAAACACATGGCTGAAATTTTTTAAATCTTTTAAAATGCATAGAGCAGTTTGAAAACAGAGTTTCCTTTTAAATGTTCATTGGGATTTAATCAATGGAGGATGAAAGGAAACCACGGGGGGGGGGGGGAGTAAAGGATCAAATAAAACACTCAACCTATTTACTGTTGATAGGCTGTTCATAGATTATTCATTGTTTTTCCACAGAATACCACAGCCACCAAAGCCTGCCAAAAAGCTGAGACTCATCCTTGCCTGACCCAAGGTTCTTTGTAAATACTTTTTCCTTGATAGTAGAATAATCCCATCAGAGGCCAAGGATATAAAGGTAGATAATCAAAAAGTAACAACACCACACCAGCCACCTACCAGCTCATTTCATTTCCTCCATGATGAAGTGAGGCAGCTTCAGGGCAAGGAGTAATGATGCCCCCATCCAATCAAAACTCCAGGGAAAATCAAAACAAATGAATGTGATTATTGGATTGGAGCTGTTCTTCAGCAATATCTTTCAAATTTAATATTCTTATCCACAGGGGAACATAGAGAAGCCTCTTGAGACACAACTGACTTCCTCCTTCATCCCAAATGGAAATACCAGAATGCTAGAACTGGAGATAGATCTAACTTCAGTATAAATTTTAGGAGACACTTGCTAAGGTTTTACCAACCTACTTTGATATGCATGAACTAGATTATTTGAGACTAGTTTCTTTTCTTCTCTCTGTCTTTTTAAGTTGAAAATAGATTATTCTTCCATGAAATATATCCCAGTCACAATTACCCCTCCTTCAACTCCTTTCAAATCCCCTCACCTCCTCTCTTCCCCAGTTCTACTTCCCCTCCATTTCCCTTCAGAAAAGAGCATGCCTCCAAGAAACATCAAATCATAATAATAAAAAAAAACAAGATACAATAAGACAAATCAATAGCTCTTGTACTGAGGCTAGACAAGACAACCCAAAAGGAAGGAAAGGGATTCCAAGAACAAACAAAAGAGTCAGAGACACACTGACTCCCACTGTTAGGAGTCCCATAAAAACGCCAAGCTAACAGCCAAACATATATGCAGAAGACCTGGCACAGATCCATATAAGCCCTGTGCTTGCCACTTTAGTCTCTGTGAGCTCATATGAGCCCTGCTTGGTTGATTCAGTTGGTCATGTTCTCCTGATGTCCTCCACCCCCTCAGACTCCCACAATCTTTCCTCCTCTCTTCCAAGGAATTCCCTGAGTTCTTACAGGAAGGACCCAACAGAACCTCCAATTTAGACTCTCTCTGCATAATGTCTGGCTGTGGGTCTCTGGACTCACTCCTGTCCACTGCTGGAGGAAGCCAGTGTGATGACAACTGGAAAGAAACTAATTTATGAGTATTGCAGAATATCATTAGGAATCATCTCATTGATTTCTTTTCCAGTCATGTTTGGTTCTACTCAAGGTCTCTGGGTTATCCACTCCATCCAGGCAATGTAGCGCATGGGCTCCCTCTCATGGCATGGGTCTCAAGCTAAACCAGATATTGGTTGGCCACTCCTGCAAGTTCTGTACCACCATTGTCCTAGCACATCTTTCAGGCAACAGATTATAGGTCAAAGGTTTGGTGGCTGGATTAGTGTCCAGGTTTGTCTTTCCATAGCCTGCCCAGGACTTTGCCATGCTGAAGAGACTGGAAATAGGAGTAAGAGCTCCATGAAAACACCAGCTTGACATCTCTACATTCAGTGACCTGTGTGGATGCTGTCCTCCACAATGGGGTCCCACTGTCAGTTTTTGGACAGAGTAACCCTCTACCCTAGCATCAGCCTGGGTTGTTTAGGGATCTCCATGGGACTCCCTCAGTCAACAACTCAACTAAATA
Source organism: Dicrostonyx torquatus (assembly GCA_028555095.1). NCBI lineage: Eukaryota > Metazoa > Chordata > Mammalia > Rodentia > Cricetidae > Dicrostonyx > Dicrostonyx torquatus. The sequence continues at coordinate 177,065 of JAQHUG010000081.1, forward strand.
CAACCCAGTTCCACCACTGGAAAACCTTGCCTTGATACAAAATAAGGCCAGTTCAGATTCAGTAACCACCATTACTGGGAATCCTTGCAGTGGGTGTATGAATATATGAGCATGTGTGTGTGTGTGTGTGTGTGTGTGTGTGTGTGTGTGTGTGTGTGTGGTATACAGGAACTCACACATATCTTCAATGTCTAAATTAAGAATCAAGAAATGATGCAACATCTAGTTCCAGACAAGACATTCAAAAAATCTTTGATAAGAAAAACTTCTGCCCAAAATGTCACCATTTTTCAACCCTTTGCACTATCAGAATAAAAATAAAGAAAAATAATAAAAATGAAGTTATGTGCTACCATCATCACCATTTTTAAAACATACATTCATTCCTTCTAAATGATTCACTGTACTCTTACAGCTCAACAGTGGGTCTCTAGCATTCTATTTTAAAAGATTAGGTAAATATAAAAATTATATGACATTACTAAAATAGAAAACCCCTCCAAGAAGGCAAGAGCATTTCTGTACTTTCACCAAAAAAAAAAGATTCTCAGTAAATAGTTACTAACTATATAAGCATTCAAGAGAAATGTTGAAGGTAAAATATATAAAAACTAAAACTCCTCATGTCATCCTTTGGATCACTACTTAGCTAATAAACCCTCCAGTATACTCAATGGAAGTCTGTGATACTGCCTTTCCTTATGTATAAGCAAAGAAAAGTGATGAAGATTACCAGGACCCTCGTAGAGTTTAAACATCTCTGCAGACTCATGTATTTGTACATGGAATCATCAGCTGGTGGTACTGTTCTGAGAGTCTGTGGAACCTTAGCTGGTAGGGTCTATATAGGTTAATGGGAATGGGTCCTTGGGTATGTATTACCCCTGGCTGCTTCTTGGATGCTTTTTCTGTTTATTGGCCAACCAATATATGAGGAATCTTTCCCTGTACATGTTCATATCTCCATGAACTCCACCAGGTCTTTCCTGTCTTCCCATCCTTTCAAACTCTGAACCAAAGTAAGTCATTCTCTTTCAAGTTGTGTCTTTACAGATACTTGGTCTCTGCGACAAGTAACTAATATAGGCAATTAAACCACTGATACACAGAAAGCTCCTCTAGGCTAGATTTTAAACCCATGCTGAAAACACAGAAGTGAATGTCCATCAGGAAGTGGAATGACTGGTCTCACAGCTTTTTTGGATATCAGCAATTAATGTTTTCAGCTACACGTGGGAAACTATCAAAGTAAGGGTGGCTTAAACAATAAAGACATTGAATTTTCACAGAGAATGAGAAGTTTCCAGGTAGATTGTCCAAATTTGAGGAAACTATTGATGACCTTTATCCTTCTGCAAGACTGTCCTTAATAAAGGTCCCTAGGCTTTTAGTCTCATGCTTTCAAGGTGGCAGCCATAGCTCCAGTAATAAGTGCCTTGAACACTATTTCATAGTAACAAAACTGGAATCCATCTCATCACCATTTATTAACTCATCAGATAAAGCCCCTTCCCATAGCACAGAATTTGTTTTTTATGTGTTTTACTTAGAAAGTACTCTTGGGCTTATCCCTAAGGTATGGTTCAAGAAGGACTGGGCTGTACTGCCTGCCTTCAACAAAATAGGAGTTGTCCTCTAAGGTTGAGAAGTAGTACGTCTACCTTTCCTGGGGGAATCAGAGGTGGGGTAACGAGTTTCAGGGGGAAGAAAAGGAAGGAGTAGGAATCATGGTTAGAAAGTAAACAAGAGCAAATGGCTGAACCTTGAACTTTAGAAAGCCTATATGGCCTCAAACAATACCTAGGTTTCTTTTGTGCCTAGGAGAGTCCCACTTCGCTTGTGTCTTAGTTCCTTTTGAGTCACTGGGATAAAATACCTGACAGAACAATATAACCACCGAAGATTTGATTTGGCCCGTAGTTTCAGAAGCTTCTGTCTATCACAGCAGGGAAGGTGGGGTAGAGCAGTTCATGGTGACGGGAATACAAGGCAGAGGTCATTCACATCTCCACCAGGAAGGAGAAAGAAAAGCCAGAACTACAGGCCAGCTGCAACTTTCAAAAGCCTACGCCAGTGGCCCTTTTCCACCAGTTAGGCCCTACCTCCTAAATGTTTTGTGGCCGATCAAAGCAGTACCACAGAGCAGAGCCACCAGCTGGGAACAAGAGCTCAACATATAAAGTTGTGAAGTATGGAACAGATTCAAACCTTAAAACTTAGACTCATAGCTGGGCTTGACATAGCTGAGTGAACTCTATTCTGACCAAAATTCATAATCTATACAATAGAAATTTGGAAAGGAGTCAGATTTTAGTGTATTTACATTTGTATTTATGAATGCGTGTATATATATATATATAAAACAAAAACAAATATATATATATACATGTGGGTATATACAGATATTGGAGGATATTATATACATGTACACAAGCATGTACATATGCATACACGCATGTGTGAACATACACACACACATATACACACACAGGTTTACATCATGTATATTCATGGCTTTAAGATCCATCCAAATCTAAAAAATCCCATGGAACTGTGGTAGAGAAAAGGCCTCCCTTGCCTGGCACTTACTCACTTATGTGACGGGCCACGGGAGGGCTTCAGTCTATTTGCCCAGAGACTTCCTGTCAATAAGCACCACCGAAAATAATTACAGCTTCATTTAAATGAGTGTTAAATATCCCAAAGCTAACAAAGGATGGAATTAAAGGCAATTCTGGCTTCCTTTCCTTAGGTTTGCAAAGAATGGTTTCAACCAGTGTCCAACAGCCTGGAAGCCCTCGTTTGGTCTGAAAGCTATTAGAGCACAGCTATCAGCTAATGAGGCAGCGAGTGTTTGGAAGCTGCTTGAACTACCTCAGCAGATCCAAGTTCAAATAAGGCAAATTAGTAGTAAGACCAATCTGGTTTAAACTGTGAAGGGAGTGTGAAAACTATTCCCCTGGAAAGAAGAAATGGCTCAGATTACTGCAGTGGGGCACAGGAGATGAGCTCAACTTGCAGAAGAAAAAAAATACTACTCTTAATGAATTTCATTCTTCAGAAGGAAGTGTATCCCATCTTGATGGTCTAAAGGCTTCATTCATAGGGAAGGGGTAGGAGAAGGCACCCAGACAATTAAGTAGCTTTGATTCCTCCATCAAAGAGATGTGTATTTTGCAAGCTAGAACATTTGGGGAAATGAATGTGGGTGTGTAGCGATTCACATAGGAATGGCAGGTGTAAACTGGGGACATCTACATATTCTGACAATGTTGGGAAGAATTCCAAAGAACTAATGGGAGGGAGAAATCTGCCCTACCTGTAATGCTCAGGTTAAAATCTAGACAGATGTCTGCTTTGAAGTTTGAATAGAAGAAAAGTAAGCATTACTTAAAAGTGGTACCAAAGTCAACAATTTTAAATTTCTTCCACTTTCTCCTCTCTCATCTGCATATTATATGCCTAAGTCTCCTCCTTAACAAATGATAAAATGGTATCAACAGAAATTTGAAATTTGTAAATTAAAAAAGATCAACTTCAAATGTAGTAATTTGAAAACTCCAACTCATTGCCATTCGCCATATCAAGCCCATAAATGTCCCATTTCATTCAGGGGTTGTCCCTTACATTTGAATTTCTCTTAAATACACACAGATCCGCATTTCACTTATACAGTTGCCTCTCTTCAAAATCAAGATCTGGCAGGGTCTTGGCGCATGACAGTAATCAGCAACACTGAATGGGCTCTAACCCCTTGTTAGGAATTGAGATGGAGAGTGGCAGGCCAAAGGTTGACTGGAATCCACTCATAGACAGTTCAGTTTGAGAAAGTGAAGGGAAAATGTGGTTCAGAGAAAATATGCCCTAAATCTGCTTTTCTCTGAGATTGTCAATCTTACAAAGAGCTCTGGAGTACCCTAAGACTATCCCACACTGAGACACAGACACCTCACCTCTGCATTCTCTCATCTGCCTGTCTTGGCAATCACCCACTACAGGAATAAGCAAAAAACCTTGAGCTACTTGTCTCGTGTCTTAGGAGAGTACTCAGTGATAAATACTTCAGGGAGCCCTTAATAGAAAGGTGTGGAGGAGTAGGGCCCCTAAGAAGGGAGCTTTGTAGAGGGTACAATTACACACGCTACTCTCCTCTTAAACAGGCTTGTTCTCTACAATTCACCAAGCCCCAGCAACTCACAAGATCCTTATCCTAGAGCCACACACATCTATCTCTACATGTATCCACTGCCAGAGCTCATCCTTGTCATGCACTTTCATGAGCTCAATTCACTATCTTTAGAAATGGAATGTCTCACAGGTGAGAATAGATTGTAGATCAAAGGTTTTGTGGCTGGATTAGTGTCCCAGTCCCACCTCTGGAAGTTACCTAGTTACAGAAGGCTGGTTCAGGCTCTGTAACCTCTATTGCTAGGAGTCCTCACTGGAGTTACTCTCATAGAATTCTGGAAATTTCTACATTAGTCTTCCACATCAGCCCCCAAATGCCCTCCAGTTCCACTCATCTCTCATACTCTCTCTAAATTGTAGGAGTCAGAGGGGCCAAAGACACCAGGAGAACACAGCCCACAGAATTAACTAAGCAGGTCTAATGGGGCTCACAGAGACTGAAGCAGCAAATATGGAGCCTGCATGATTCTGCACCAGGTCCTCTGCAAATATGTTATAGTTGTTAGCTTGGGACTCCTAATAGTGGCAATTTGGGCATCTGACTCTTTTACCTATCCTTGAGACCCTTTTCCTCCTGCTGGGTTGCCTTGCACAGCCCTGATATGAGAGTTTGTACGTAGTCATTGTAACTGTGTTATGGTATATTCATTTGCTATCCCTGAGAAGCCTACTCTTTTCTGAAGGAAGCAGGAGTGACTCTGGGGGAGAAGGGAGGGGATGACTGGGATGAGAGGATGGAAGAGAAACTGGTCAGGATGTATTATATGAAAGAATCAAAACATTAAAGAAATACATATTTGTATGCTATATATAGCAGACAACATTGCTATTAGCATATATAAATAAAATAGGTTTCTCCCAAAGGAATGAAGGAAAGAAGGAAGGAAGGAAGGAAGGAAGGAAGGAAATGTCACCTTCCACTTTCCTAATTCATTGTTCCTTGCTCTTTGGCCTCTTCATATTAACCCTAAACCTCAACTTCTGTAGCCCTGAGACCCTGGAATGATCATCTTCATTTGGTAATGTTGTTCCTGAGCTGCCTTTTATATTCACTGGACCTTCTGGATTCAGACAACAGAAACACAAAACTTTGAGACAAAATACTAAGTTCTACCTCCCACCTGAAAGGGAAGAAAGTTCGTTTCCCTGGTAACCAACAGCACCGTCTCCATTATGCCCAATGCTTGTTTGCTCTAAGTGTGCTAGTGTGTAGGTGTTAAGATATGCATTATATGAATCATCTACTACTTTAAGCGAAATTACTTCATATTTCAACAGCATAAACAATAGGTACTTAATCTCAGTTTCTGTACATCAGGAATCAAACTTGAACACTCTGGATGTTTCTGCCTCAAGGTCTCTCATGAAACTGAAGTCAAGTTGTCATCTGTGGCCACTTTCTTTTTTGAATACCCGACTGCTAAGGGATCCATTTGTAAACTCACTCAACCAGTTACTGGTAAGAGTCATTTCTTCGAAGCTGTCACTGACCTCAGTTTCTTCCTAGATAATGACAGTAGCTTCCTTCTGTCTTTCACTATAGTTCATCTAGAAATACAGCCAGTAGCATCCATCAGTATCAATCAGAAAAGCATGAGTTTGAGAATTCTAGACAGACAGAAAGCAGGTACCTTTGGTCACCTAATGTTGGAAATGATAACCTAAAACTGGCCCTTTTTCTGTTCATTAAATACATGTGACCAGGTCTACCGAGGTGTGGTTAGAAAGAAGGGATGACACAGGACCACAAACAGCAGAGCAAAGGGATCACCAGGGAGTTTCTAGAGTCTCCCTATAACATGAACCTGAAAAGAAGTCGCCTGTCTAGGTGGGAAATAAAAGATATGCATAGGCATTTTAAATGGTTAACAACTGTTATGTTTATGTCGATAGGAGGAAAATACAGTAATTTTTGTTTATGAGACAAAATACATACGAATGTCAAATGGCAGGTATGGAAGTCAGTGTATCTGAGTAGCAGGGATCACTCAGGGCAGCCTGCAGAGAGGTGCTACGCTTAGAGAAGAGCCAATTTGAGATTATGGCAGTGATTTCATATGACTAGAGACACATTACATTAAAAATCTTTCATTTGTAAACCTGAATAGTGATAAGAAAGACAAATGTGGCAAAGGAACATGTGTGTGGCTAAATATTGAAAGTTGGCATCGCTCCATTTCTAATTGCAAGCATCTCTTCTTGCTATAAAGCCTCTTAAGCAAGGGATTAAGGAATAGTACAAAAAGGCTAGGTTAAGGAAAGGGTAGGAAACAAAAAAAGACAATTTTCAAAACTCTAGATTTTATGCTTGAGTCACCACCAGATTAAAGTACAGATTCTATACGCTTCTCTCCAAAATGGCATCATCTGTACCTGTCATGACATCATCCGTACCTGTCAAAATGACAATCAGCAATAAAGAGCTACTGAGAAGTTTGCCATGTGACACATACTATGGATAAGTGCCTGGTAGCCCACTTTGAAAACCAAAAATGAACAAGGTAGACTTGCCCAGTCCTCCACCTTCACTTCTGCCCTTTCTCCTTCTCTCTCTCTCTCTTTCCCCACATAAGACAGAGCCTCTTTCTTCCCCCAGTCTTTCAGCTTCCTCTCCAGAGAGCCGAGGCCAATCATTCGCACCTCAATGTGTTCTTAAGTAACACCTAAGGTGCTTTCCCCATGAACCTATTACTGACTGCTCCATGAAAGACATTTTTTCCTATAAAACACATTTCAGGCATCAGTGGGCACATAGGAGCCATATTTGTTATTTGGAGGATCAAGGGGGTGATATTTCAGTCCTGAAATGAAACCATATGGGGAGTTACCTACCCATCAGGCTGGCCTTGGACTTGACCCATGTAATGGGTATTTAGTTAATAAAGAAGGCCTTTCAGTCACATTGACCTTCTGATCTAGCCCGAAGGGGACACTGTTTTCCATTCACTAATGAGGCAGATTGGCTTCTTCCTGCCCCAGTTAGAAATGTGTTATATTTTGTTTCTCTTTAAATCCCTAAATTTGGCAAGAACAAAGTTGTCAGAAACTCCTGCTGGTCAGTAGTGAGGACAGCCTGAGCTATTGAAGAAGAATACATTGTTTTTCCTCATCCCAGGGAAGCTGGAAGGATCACATGGCAGGCCAACTGGGGGCCTCGCCATGGCCACAGGGGCTGCCTGCAGTCTTTGTTGTGAATCTGGGCTTACAGAGACTTCCAAGACCCCCATTTTTTTTCATTAGGCAAGAGACTCCCCATGCATTTGTATCCTTCCCTGAGTCAACTTTTCTGTTCTTCTAGTTGAAATAGATTTTTTTTCCTAGAAAAATATTAAAACAAAGAAAAATACCTGCTTCTGCCTGTCTTCAGGGTTCTGTCTGTATACATCCAATGATCTTTCAACAGTCTAGTAGCAGAAGCGAAGAATTTCTTACTTTGCACACATTTGCTGTTGAGAACTTTCTTACTTTATCATATCTCTATTGAAGACTGGGTACATATAGTCTGAAGAGATGTCCCAGTCCAAGCAATGAGAGTTTTGCTGCACAGGCTTGAAGTCATGAGCTTGGACTCCTACTTCCTATGTAAAACCCTGATATGGAAGTATACAAGCGTAACCACAGCACTAGGGGGCAGAGACAGGGAAATCACAGGACCTAACTGAACAGCTAGCAGAGCTCAAAAATTAGTGGGTTCAGTGACAGACTGTGTCTCTAAAAGGTGGAAAGCATCTGAGGAAGAGAACGAACATAGACCTCAGGCCCCCACATACAATACTAGCATGCACATATATAACACATGTAACACATACATGAACACATGTAACAAAAACACACACACAAACACACAAGAATACATGTAACAGCAGCACACACCTAACACATGTATCACACACATAACACATTAACAAAACACACATGAAACATGTAACATATATATGAACACATGTAACACACACAAACATCTGGGTATGTAACATACAGAACTACATGAACATTTCTCGTTAATGACAGCCCTTTCTGGGCATGCACAGCAACACTGAACTTCGATGGATAATATTTTTCTATTCTCATCCTAAGTTATTTCAGTTCTGTGAGGCTCAAGTATATCTTTGTTGCTGGTTTGTCTGAAGAAATCACCATGAGCTGCACAGCTCAAAATAAAACCCCTTATTTTAATTTGATTTTTTTATCTTTTAAGGTAGGAAATTTGAAGATGGAGGTATCCAGCATACCCAGAATGCAAAGCAAAAGAGTTACTTTGGTTCCACTGCTTGGGTTAAACCATTTTACAGCCTATCACTTTGGATTAGCATCTGCTTGTTAACCCTGAGTTTGCCTTGCCAAAATGGTTCCTCAACTGGAAAAATGGTTAACAACTGGAAACATGCACATATGTCCATACATTTTGTTTGTTTGGTTGGTTGGTTGGTTGATTAGTCACTTGCTTAGCTTTTTTGCTTAGTTTGGTTTTGTTGGTTTGGTTTGGTTTGTTTGGTTTGGGTTTTCTGAGACAGGGTTTTTCTGTGTAGCCCTGGCTGTCCTGGAACTCCCTTTGTAGACCTAGCTGGTCTTGAACTCACAGAGATCCGCTCCTCTGCCTCTGGAGTGCTGGGATTAAAGATGTACACCAACAACAACTCACGATAAGTAATTCACCTTGGTTTGTATAATTTCTAAGCTTCCTCCCAAGTTGGTAGAGAGGGACAGTCTCACTTGACTTTCAAGCATGGAGTTTCACCACTCCTCTGCAGAAGTTAATCATCATATCGATTATAGGAGAATCCTTTTACAATTATGCTCATGCTTTCCTAACCAAGGAAAAGAATGGTCGCGAGCAACTTGAGGAAAGGAGAAATTGCTTCTGGTAGCCAGTACCTTTTCTGAGTGCCTACTATGTGCTGGATACTTTTTATTTATTTTTTTTATTTCACGAAAAGTTCTATTGAAATGAAAGTTTCAAGTTCTCTGTGAAGTATGTTTATTTGTTTAGTTTTCCATTAGTAGGCGATAGTCTTCAGTGACTCACAAACCAGCACTGATCTTTTCTTAGGGTCACATGGAAATGAGAACCCACTCACAAGTGTATTGCTTTGACCACCTTATTTGGAAGTGGGAATGAGTACAGAATGTTAGTAATACCAGAAGGAGGAAAGACACTGTAGAATTTGCCTGGATAAGAGATTTGTAGTCATGTTTGTAATCAGTACAAAGGCAATTGCTTTTGGGTTAATCTTAAGCTAATGCTACCTTCTGTCCATAGAAATCCACATTTCTATTTATAACCTAGAACAACCCAGATTTCTGCCAAAGGAACCCAGAATACAACTAACAAACACAAATCAGCAAGAAGACTGAGAGTCTGTGTTACAGCCCCTTACAGTCAGTGTAAGATTGGCCAAGGAAAGCTCAGCTTGAGGCAGCCTGATGGCCATTGAAATGTGACATAAAACTTTTTTCTATATGTAACACAGTGTCATATACTGTTTTAAGCATGCCAAAATGTCATATTTAATAGTAAAATAAATAAGAGTATTTTATTCCCTGTTTTATAGAAAAGAAAGTTAAACTGGCAGTGTCCAGGGTGCTGCATGCTTCTGCTAAGATTAGGACCAGTCATTAAGACTAAAATACAGACACACTGACCTACCTACTGCAAAACACACATACCAGCACTCAAAATTCTATGTTGACAGGTCTGCGTGTCCAAATAGGACAGAAGTGGAGATCTGAAGACCAGAACAAGTATCTAGGTGTCTTAGAAGTATGTCTGCCCTTTCTAAAAAAAACGAAAGTTAAATTCAACTGCCAAAAAATTAAGAAAACATCATGGCAACCACAGAGAAAGTATTTTGGTTTGGTTTCCATGCTTCATTACAAAATAAAAATAGGGACTTGCATAAATCCTAAGATAGGGTAAAAAAAAATTAAAGACTTTGTAGAAGAGGGTAAGCAAGGAAGATAGACCCTTGAGTCTAGGAAGAAAAGCAAATCAAACCTACTACTATTTGAAGAACAGAACAGAGCACGTAAGGGAGATTCTCCTTCCCTAAGACACTCATCTGCCCAATGGGTAACTTTGGAAAGAACAATCTGAAAACACAAGGATTTGAAAAGCAGATACAGCAAGTGGAGTTCAAATGCACAGGAAACACATTAATGGTGAATTATTAGACAAAGCCGGGTTTGTAACTTGCTTGTAATTGCAGAGAAGTCTCTGGGATTGAATGGGTCCATTCACTGCCTTATTGGGAATCCCTTCTCATTCCATTAGATCACACACCTGATTAAAAGCATTTAAAAGCACAGACTGCCTAAATGATATTTGTGTCTTCCCCTTAACATGCTCATTCATACAGTGTTCTAACTTCTTCTCCTTCTACCCAGAGAAGGGAAGCTCTTAGCTGTCATCCAAGAAGCTCTTCAGCATCAGAGGGAGACCATTACAGAAAGACTCAACTGATCAAAACGTAGAGAAGAACAGACCATGTGGTGCCCAACAGCAGCTTTTATAATGCAACCCCTACACCTAAGGTTCAGAGATCAACACAGAAGAGGAGACAGAATGACTGTGAGAGCCAGAGAACTGGCATGTCTGCTGTAAGATAGCGTCTTCTACAGATGACAGGGAGCTGCACCTGTGAAATCTTAACAATGTGGTGGCCCAAACTAGGCCTGTTGGACACACCAATGTGGTTAGGGGAAATCTCATGCAGCACCCCTCTCAGATGATGGGGTACAGATAACTGATGGCTGCTGAGAGGGGGAGAATCGCTCTTTTCCAGGAAGAAGACCCCTAATAGGTTATGCAAACTCAGGTGATTGGCCCTAAATATAGAGACATGACCAACACTAATTGGACCCATGTGTTTCTGCACTCACACATGTGTATATAATAATAACTAAAGAAATAGAGGTCAATAGTTTGAAAGGGTATGGGAGAAGTAGGAATAGAGAAGAGGGAGTAGAAATGATGTAAATGTAGTGTTGGTGTACTATCAGCCTAGGCATGGGGGGAGGGTCTTGGCCTTGGACCTTGGTGATGGGACAGATTTAATTGACTTCTGAGTGGGGGAAGGGGAACTGGGGTTGGTATGCAAAAAAATAAACAAATAAAAAATTAAGTATAAAACTATGTGCACTCATGCATATATTGTGTGCAGACTTATTTGTGAAAAGCATGGGGTGAAAACCCTAACACGAGGCCTGGCATGGTGGTGCATGCCTTTAATACCAGCAGTTGGGAGGCAAAGGCAGGCAGATCTCTGAGTTCAAGTCCAGCCTGGTCTACAGAATGAGTTCCAGGACAGCCAAGGTTATACAGAGAAGCTCTGTCTTGAAAAATGAAGAAAAGAAGGAAGAGAAAAAGGGTCAGAGGGGTGGAGGGAAGGACAGAGGGAAGGAGGGAGGGAAGGAGGAAAAAAATCCCAGCACCAAAGTCAGAATATGAGGATCTACATCCAATAATTTTTCATTTTTGACTCACAAATTCACATGCCCATAGACTATCATATGATATTCTCATGAAATTCAAATTACCCTACTTTCTGTGAAATTAACTCAACTAATACATATGTATATATATATATATATATATTACATACTTGGTGGATTATCTACAAGACATGAATATGAAAGGTTAAAAATTGTAATAGTACATATTACAGAAATATGGAAATACTAAGTAAAATTTGGATTCAGATGTCCAAACTGTAAAAGCACTGCTTTAAATCTTCACCATGCCGCCTGCTGTACAGACCTCAGTATCTGGCACTTACATCAATGGTCCAGAGTGTGCCTCTCACTGCTCATAAATCTATCTACACTTCCTAGAACCATCAACAAAACCCCTCATCGTTCAATGCCAGGAGATTAAGCAGGAGAAAAGAATGGTTGTAATAATCAGCTTATAACTCTCATGAAGAAGAATTCAGAGTCCATGGCATGTGGTGGGGAGGACAGCTCTTGTTAGGAAAATTCTTTCACAAGGCAACCAACAATTGGCATCTAGGATTTGGATCTCAGAATGGTCCCCACAGTTCCACAGACTGACAGGAATACTCACTACGCCTGCAGTATTTGCACACACACTTGGCTTTTGCTGGATACCTGTGCTGCAGTGGGAAACTCTGGTACTCACCAGGCAGAGAGTATTCACAAGGAAGTCTCAGACTTCCACAGTAGAAATCTTACCAGTACGGCCATGACTGTGAGAATTAGACACAAGCTATGGGATTACCCAGGGGAGATACGTGTCTAGTCTCCCCCAGACTCCATCCCATACACTGCTTCCTTTGCTGATTCAGCTTCATGTGCTTTCTGTGTAACAAATTAATTTCCATGAGTGTGGTTATATTTTAGCCTCACAAGATCTTCCAGCAAATTATACAAAGTAGGAATTGTCTTGAAGGACCTCAAAAGATCCCTTCATCACACCTCTACCAAAGACACTCTTGGGAAAGATGGGAAAAAGACCCAAAATTTAGGAATCTAGAGGTTCCTGGGGTTCTTTTTTCCAAGAGTCATTCGGGGTTGCTTATGTGTGTGCTGTGTTGTCTAGGATATTTACAAGAGAAGTTCCTATTATCCTCAAAAAAATCATAACTCATTTTCTTAACCGTAAAACAAGGTTTTTCTAATACTCTGTAATGGCCAGAAGGCATAAGGAACCATCTCTAGGACCTGTCTTTGAAGAGTCAGGCAACACGAGTGCTCTAAAAGATGGCTTCAGAATGTCTGGCAACCACCGCCTCCTCCGGGACGGAAAGGCTCTCATTCACAAAGGCTGCTTTGCCTGCATTTTGTTGTACATATTAACATACATTTGTCAAAAATATGTCCTTTCTTGATGGTAAAAATATTCCAGGCGTTTTCTTTTCTTCCAGACCCTATGATTAAAATAAGCATGTATCTAGAGTGATATCTCTAACAACACGTGTGAGTCCATCCGCAGTATCTCCAGCACCAGAGCACTTCCTGGGAATCAAGGTGAACAACAGAACCAGAACCCTGCAGAGAAATTATATCTGCAAGAAACTGGAAACTCTAGAAACATCTTCCACACAAATATTAAATTGGAAGAAGCTAACAGATAAGTGTCTATATTCAGAGTTTGGTATCTTAATGAGTGCTGTTACATTAAGATTTGATGTTGTTGCTTTTTGTGGAGAACTTTTTTATAAATCAGCTTTCTGCAATGCAATGCATGGAACTTATCCAAACCAGGCTGGAACCGGTGCTTTGCACATCTATTGCCAGATAAGATCCTTGCCTAATAAGTAAGCTTGTGTATCTTGACTGTGGCAGTGGACTCCAGAGAATTTCTTCCTGTTGGTTTCTCTGGAGTAGGGAGATTAGACAGGAGAGAGGAAGAAAATTGGGGAGCTGGGTTTATTACTCCCAATATGCTCTGTGCTGTTGTGCCTGGCTGCACATATGCCTGGGACTCACAGCATATGGCCTGGGGGCCATCTGTGGCCCGCTTAGCAGCTGTCTCCACCATATTTTGACATAAAAGCCATTATATTTCTGGCTGGCTAATTGCTTTTTATTAAACAATTGTTGGAAGTTGGTTGATAACTTTTATGAATTTAAAATGAAAGCCTCGCTGAGAACTTCTGAAAGCAAACAGTGTTTGGTCCACCTGGGAAAATTTCAAAGGGCTGGTATTCCATCTGCCACATAGAACTCATATTGCGCACATCTACAGAAGTAGAATGTAACCATTTTATTTTTCATAGTGCTAGTTTCTCATATGAAGTTCAGAAACAAGGGAAAAAAACTTTCTCTCTTCAAGATCTATAGAGGAGATAAAATAAAAATCCTTTTCCTGCCCTGAAATTATTTCTGTAAATGTAATTGAATAAGAGTAACAGTTTGGTGAATGAATAAATATTAAGCCAGAATTCTTAACATACATCACAGATGATACACCAAAAACTTTAAAGAAATTTAATAGAATTCATTTTGCAGATGTTTTCAGATTAATAAAAATTAGTCCTCAAGTAAGAAGACTGAAGAGCACTATGGATCATCCATGAATTATCCTAACTTTACCTGGTAATTGAGGAGAAATCTCTATGGTAAATGGGTGGGGAGTTCTTTAAGGCAAAATAGAGAAACTCTTTCAGCAAGAACTAAAATTAGGCTCCTAATATCCCAGAGAAAAAGTACAATGGAGATGCTGACTCCCCTGATGTTATACATGCAAGAGATGGCTCCTGGGTCCTTAGGTCATCAAGCTGACAAAAGGCTTAGTTTCTAAAAGAGATATTTAAAAAGACAAAGTGACTACATTCACAAGTTTTCAAAAGTAAATGCTCAGATTTTTTTCTTAAGGGAAAGCAATTTCTTATTTTCAACAGAAAAAAAAATCGGCTTCTTGCTCTTAATTCTTATTTTCCTTGGCAAATCTAGTGTTCAAACAATCTGTATTCATGTTTCCCTGGGGACCTAGGCTCAGATCCTCAAACCACTGAAGACAAAAGTAAATGCAATGAACTATTTTGTCAACTGTAGTATCTAATTGTCATTCTAAGGTGGGGGAGAGGAAGGGGTGGGAAGAAGAAAGAGGTAACTGAAAGAGAAGAGAGGAAAAGGTGGAATCACAGAACAGAAATCAAAATATAAATTACATGTGAGTTCACAGAGATTTTTTGAAGTTATTTAACAGCTATAAACTGGAAAAGAAAGTTAGCCTTTAAGAGGAAAATGAAGATATAGTAGAAGCTCTCTTTTCATTAATGTCATTTTATTCCCAGGCTGGTCACCAGCTCTTGCCCTAACTCTAGCTGAGATTCCCCAATATTGGACACTAGGAAAGTTGGCTACAAGAATGCAAAAGTCTGTGAAACTATTCCTCCCCAACTCAAACGTAATTCTGCAAATGCCCATAGGTCTTTGGGGGCTATCATACCAGGCACACAGAATTCCATACCTTCTCCCTCCTTCTTAGGCTCTCTCACCTGGTCCTCTCCACTTGAAATACCCATGTGCATTCCCAACAACAACACTAGTTCATTCCTTTTCAGCTTTTGGGGACCAGTTTCCAGGTATTTCCTCTGAAATACACTTTCAACGTGCCCTGTGCATCCTGGCTATCATGAGGCACATGCATTCACAAACAAGGCACATTCTCTGAGAACTTGGGCAAGGCAGGGATAATTTAAGACCACCGTGAGCTAATAAACATGTCTGATGAACTAATTCCACAAAGATGTTGTGGAGCTATGACATAAAAAACATGTCATATTATCCAGCAAGACATTAGAAGGCAAATGTAAGTCAAGTAGCAAGAGTTAAGAGAAAGACTCTACTGGGGAAACTTGTGAGTCAAATTGTAGAGCTCATCCAGAAATATCTCTTGTCCTGCATTACCTCATCATCCCTCAGAAATCATGTGCAGGTAAGCAGAACACCCTCACCCTGCTACTCTGCCTTCTTGGAGTGAGCCTTAACAGAAGAACAAGGATGGGATGCAGGTGCCAGGCTGTCAGAGGGCAATGAAGACCAGCTCTGTAGAACTGTCTGGGAGGGCCAGCTATACCACCTGGCAGCACTGCAAGAGAGGAGATGAATATGCTACCCCAGTCTACTAAGCAGATTATCTGTGTACTGTGCCTTCCTCTGAGAAGGAAAAGGCCCTTTGCCAGGCAGTATGAGGTTCGGAGAGCTTTCATCCATCTTCTTTATCTCTTCCCCTCTGAAACAGCACCATATACCCTGATTGTTCTGAGGTTTTTTTCCCCTGTAATTTAGAATTACTTGTCTTCACAGGGCTGCATTCTTAAAGATGCAATGCCTGGTATAAAGTAGGCACTTAAAAATACATTGTTGAATAAGCAAAGAATCATCTTTGCAGTTCACAGAAGTATCCTAGTTGCCAGAGATTGCAACCTAGATGCTCAGTGCCTCCCCAAAGCCTTTTCTCTGAATAACACTAGGACAGGAAACAGGAGGAAAAGCCCGTGTGGTCAGCTGGCTGTTGCGATCTCCTTAAACTCTTCTCCTTTTAGTGGAGACTACTTTATTCTCCAGGGCTTCACTCTACTTCATTAATGTTAAGATCGTATCTAACCTTTCCTCAGCTCTCTTCAGGGATGGGGACTCCTATTCCACTACGTAATCGCTCTTAGTGTTCATCTTTCAAAATGTCCACTCTAAACCTTTTCCCTCTTTAGCTTCAGGCCATTTCATGCCTCTTCTGAGATTTAATCATCTTTCCCTTTGCTTGGTTTTGCTGAGAGAAGTGGACTGAAAAATGCAGAAGGGCTTTAGAAAATAAGTGAAAAGTCCTGTATCAGGAATATTCTTGTAAACAGTAAAGGGATCATCCATCACATGTTCTCCCTTTACACTGGGAGTTGGGATCCTTCTGGTGGTCAATTTGATGTCAAATCATAGGCTGGGGAGTGAACAGATCTGTGCGCCAGCCTGACCCCAGAATAAAATTAGATCAGAGTTCTGGCAATTTCTTCTAACGGCCTACATGTCTTGCAAAAGACAGTAGCTTCAGATAAAAGTCACCCTCTCTTCAAGTCAACACGAAAATGGAATGCCAAATCACTAGGTTCCTTCTTGGTGGAGCTAAGAGCACAGGGAAACATGAGGAGATAAGAGATTAGAGGATCAGGCTTACAGGCATTTCCATCTTAAATGTTTCTGGACATTATGCGAAAGCATTTTGCTTATTCCAGTAGCACCTGTATTTAGGCTACTTGTGTCTGGAAAAAAACAACTATTAAGTAAACCATCACAAAAAGATATGACTGTTACTGCAACCCAGGTACCACCATTACTAAATGGTTGCATTGAGCCACTCAGAGGCATTTGAGAATGGGACAGGGTAAGGCGATTAATCAGATATGAACCGTTCATCCAGGGACTGTGAGATTGCTCACAGTCTGATTAACTGCTAAAAGAACAAAGTTCTAACTTTATATTCTATGCCTCACTGTGAATCTTGATTGCCCCTTAAAATGCCCCTACCATGCATGTGGGAGGAAAATTAATAAGCTCCGGGAATGACTGAGATGACTCCGGGAAAGAAAAAAAAGACTTTCTCAAATATAACTATTAAGGTCAGGACAAGAGTTAGACAAGAGACATCAACATTCTTAATCACGCTCAAGAAGTACATCCTAGAATAAAAAGGGAAAGGGGGTGAGCAGCAATTGTGGGGGAGGATCAGAAAGAACCAATATAATTAAAATATCAGCGGCTCTCAATTTTGTCTAAAAAGTTCATGCCAATGGTCTTGAACAATGACTGAAAAGAAACCGTGGGCACACACAGGGACTACTGTATTTGCTACTGAATTTCTCTTCCCCCAAAAGATTGCTAACGGCTGCACTCTGCGTTCACCTTCAAGGAATGCAACACAAAAAGTCAATTTCAGAACAGCAGGGCATGGCTCTTGACATCTGATAGACAGCCTAAATGCATTTTATCTTATCGGTCTTGCTAGCTCCCACTCTCTTCATTTTTCATTATTCCCCAATGCAGCCATCTTTTGCTCTCCCTCAACTCCCAGATTCCCACCTCGCTCATGGAAGATTTTTAAGAGAGAAGCATTTGTTTTATTAAAGTCATATACAAAACAACACTGTGTCTCTCACCCTCTGGCAAGGATACATATTGGTTTGCTTTGTTTGCTGGGTGGGGATCAGTAACATGGTTTTTCATTGTTGTTTGTTTTGTTCCTATCTGGATGTCAAGATAATTAAACTAGGTATCTTCCCATTAGCTAATAAGGTTTACAAACAACCATGCAAATCAGGGTGGCAGGATTTCATTTAGAGCGCACTTTGAATAAAAAAATTTTAAATGTTTTCAGAATATGGCCTGTCTATCTACAGAAAAAATAGTTTTATACTTGTTTCTAAAATATTATTTTTAGATTGTATGTGTGTTCATGTGTACCGGCTCACACACACACCTGTATAGGCATAGTGCCCATAAAGGTATCAGTTCTCACTAGAGCTAGAGTTAAAGGCAGTTGTGAGACTCCCAACTTGGATGCTGGGACTCAAACTTGGGTCCTCAGAAATAGTAGTGCAAACTTTTCACTAATGTGTCATCTCTGCAGCCCTCCAGAAAAAAAAATAATTTTAGATGTGAACAAAATTTAATTAAGTTGAGATAAGAAAAAAATGATGACCAAGGAGTTCTAAAAAGAAAGTGGAGTAGAGAAATAATTAAATTAATTACCCAATTTATTGAGAGAAAAATATAGAAAATTGAGGTAGGTTGAAGTAGGATAATGTAGCCCAAAAGGGAGGGAAAAGAGGGTAGATGGGGGACATGGAGAAAGAAGGGGAGAGAGAGGAAGGAGTATAGTAAGAAATAAGAAGGAGAAAGAGGAAAAAAGAGAAGGGGAGATGGAAGGGGGCAGTAGAGATAAAAGGAGAGGAAGAAAGAAGAAAGCATGGGAACAAATAGGGGGAGGAAGGAGGACAGGAGAATCACTACTACCAAATTACTAAGCAAATGCCTCACATATATTTTTTTTACTATCTTCCAACCAAGGGTTAATTTAATCTCTGTCATCATGACTGAATAGCAACAAAGCTAAGCAATGTCTTATTAAATGTGACATAAAATAGATACTGTGTCACTGTTGACTAATTTGTTCCCAGAAGTAACTGGAAAGAGAAAAGACGTGCATGGAAAAATGTTAAGATCACAAGTGTGAAGTCAGACCATTAAGGCTGATACAGAAGTGATGCCATTTCCTAGGTTTGAAATGTAGCTCTCTAGGCCTTGGTTTTCCACATACAATACCCGACCATAATAGCGGCCTCCTCATAAGCATGGTGGGGGGAATAAATAATAAATTAATCTCTGACAGCTCTTTGCAAAGCTCCTGGCGTATGCAGGTTCATATTCAGACATGTCACTACGCAGTGTATGCTCATATTCAGACATGTCAATACACAGTGCATGCTCATAATCAGACATGTCACTACGCAGTGTATGCTC
>JAQHUG010000081.1:210672-231430 GCA_028555095.1 Dicrostonyx torquatus
CCACCTGCCTCTACTTCCCTGAGTGTTAGGTTTAAAGGCGTGTGTCACTATTGCCTGGCTGAGACCCCTTTCTTTAGCCTAAATTTGTTACATTCTTTAGGCTACAATTTTTATTTCCTGGCAGTAGCTACCATTGAAGCTATTGATCTTGAACCATTTAACCCCTACAGTCTTTTACATTTAAAACCTATCTATATTGTGAAGCAAACTTACTTAATATGCACCCAGAAGTGGAAAATGAAAAGGACTTGTCTAGATTTTTTTTCTGAAAGGCACAGACTCACCACCAAAAAAAAATGGGATAAATAGAATGGATTCACATCTCTCTTGCTCTTTTATAATAATCCTCCAATTAACCGCAACATCTCTTGCTTTGCTTTGCTAACTCTTACCACTTATGCATCCAAGTATCCTTCTACCTTTATTATTCAAGGCTAAATCAGGTTGAAAGGATGGCTCAGTCAGTAGAACACTTGCCTGGCAAGTACAAGGACCTGCGTTGCATCTCCAGACACCACATAAAAAATGCCCAGAATGGTGTCACACTTGTAATTCCAGGACTAGCAAGGCAAAGGCATGTGGATTCCTTGAGTTAGATTCCCTACCAGTCTAGACTAAATTGGCACGCTTTAATCCAATCACAGACCATGTCTTTAAGTATATAGTGTATGTGAAGATACCACTTAAGGTTTTCCTCTGGCCTCCATGGACATACTACATACATACACACACATACACACACACACACACACACACACACACTTTCCAAAGGTAAATACAACACAGCAGTGTGCTTCTTAACAGGAAACTTGTTGATGAGCATAGAAACCTTGGAAGTGGCAGAAATTTGAGAGACAGCTAGCACAAAAAAAAAAATCTAGAAAGCAGTCATCCCACTCAGAAAAACACATGTTCAAATCTCAGCTCTTCTGGACACTGCCTTTTTGATAAAAATGTCATAAATAAATTAAGCCTCCTTTTTCTCACTTGTAAAATGGGGAAAAAATAACAATTAGTCATTTGAGAGTAGTGATTAATAGCATGCAAAGATTTTAGAAATATTAACCATAAGAGATAGATATTAGCATTATTGTTACATTCTTAATTAAATACTATTTTAAAGTGGGAATGAGGGAGGTTATGCGCTGTGTTATTGCTATGGGAATAAAGCCAGGAACCACAGTTGTTTTGAAGTAAATTTTCACATGCAAAATCATATTTATACACCAGAGAGGGAAAAAATAACATTCTAAGTGTAAAGACAAAGAAGTCTTGTAAATCCCTCCTTCTTTTGTTAGTGATGTAGTTTTTCTTTATTCTGGAGTCTCTCAGAATGACACTGGAAGAAAATCTCTAGGTTAGCTTTAACTAGCATTCTCTGTTTTTCTGCCAAGCTCCTTTCTTAAAATTTGCATGCCTTGGAATAAACTTTCCTGTTAGATATAATTCCACCAAAACTGAAAGGTCGGGAAGTTGTTTTATTCTTGGGCAGTTTTATTCCCTCCCAGTGGCTTCCTTAGTATCCCTACTGAGAATTTTAGTGTTCTCTCTATTAAAACTCAATCTGCTGCTTTAGAGGTTAATTATTAACTTGAATATGCCTGCGCCTTTCATTGTCATCAAGATTCTGGAATTAAATCAAATGTAATGGAAAGAATAGAGTTAGGACAACTGGGCCCTAGTCCCAGCACTACCAATAAAGTGTCTGACCTTGGGAAAGCTTTCGACTTCTCTGGAACTCCATCTATAAAAAACGAAGGTTGGAAGATATGCTCTTCTAGTAGCTATGGGCTCCTAGAAACAAGGAGCCCTCAAAATTTAAAGTTAACTGGTTGCTGGTAGTAATTTTCTTGTACCTTAACTTGATGTTAACAGAAAAGAACTCAGTACACTGTTTTCCTTTAGCGTACAATTGACTTTTGGGAAAGTAACAGGAGCCCTTCTCTAACGGTGAGCAGTGAGGCTCAAAGAAGCCAGCTGTGGGGGGAAAACGGGACAAGACCAAGAGAACAATAAGAAGACAAATGAATCATCACTCTGCCCACTCTCCCCTTCAAGGAAGAAAGCTGTGGTACGAAGGGAAGATGGCAATATACAAAGCTTTGGAGTCCAGTCCTAATAAAGAAATCTACAAAACACACACCTAAGGGTAAGGGAAGATTGCAGAAAAGGGGTCAGAAAGATGGTAAGAGCCAGAGGATCAGAGACTTTGCTGTGAGATTGTGTCTCCTGGTAACATCAGAAGCTGTAACTCACAAAGTCTCAGCAACATGACCTTCCAAATGTGAGCTGGACAAGGAGGACACCAATAAACATGCCAAACTGGATCAGGAAAAAACCCACAAAGCTTCAATCCTACACAAAGAACTACCAGCACCTGAGTAAAGCTGTGAGGGGGAAGGAATGGACCCAGGGAAGAGAACATCAAATACCTGTTCAGTGCCAAGTAGTCAGTCCTGAAAACATGCATACAGTGGCTCAGTAGGACTCAGTAGGTTATGTTAAGAATGTGTCTGTATCTATAAATGCATTGATGCCTGCAACACACATGATGAAAAAAGAGGCCATGAAGTTTAAGGAGAACAGGTAGGGATATCTGGAAAGGTTTAAGAGGATAAAAGGGAAGAGGAAATGTTATAATTAAAATACAATCCAAAAAAACAAACAAACAAAAAAATCACTCAGCAAAAATTCACAAAAGGAAAGAAGGGAAGATGGAAATAATAACGAAGCACCCAGAGCTGAGCCACTCAGGGCAGCCCTTTGGGGTGGGTATCAAGAATCATTGTCAGTGGTTAAGAGCACCAGCTGCTCTTCCAGAGGTCCTGAGTTCAATTCCCAGCAACCACATGGTGGCTCATAACCATCTGTAATGAGATCTGGCGCCCTCTTCTGGCATGTGGGCATACATGTGTGAAGGCAGAATGTTGTATACATAAGAAATAAATAAATCTTTGGGGGCTGGAGAGATGGCTCAGCGGTTAAAAACTTTGCCTGCCCTTCCAAAGGTCCTGAGTTCAATTCCCAGCAACCACATGATGGCTCACAACGCCAGGCGGTGGTGGCACACACCTTTAATCCCAGCACTCGGGAGGCAGAGGCAGAGGCAGGCAGATCTTTGTGAGTTCGAGACCAGCCTGGTCTACAAGAGCTAGTTCCAGAGCAGGCTCCAAAAGCCACAGAGAAACTCTGTCTCGAGAAATCAAAAAAAAAAAAGAATCATCGTGACGCATTCACCTAATTCCTTCAGCCTCATCTTGTCTTCCTTTAAAAACACCTCACAGGGTGGCAAAAGAATAGTGGCCTCTCCTATGAAAAGAGAAGAAGAAACTGGAGAGGAAATTGACAAAAAGAAATGATCAGGATGGGAGAATCATTTAAAACTGACTGTGGCTGCTGCACCTGTTAAGGACCGACAGTTTGCAAGCCATGAAATCTACAAGGGACGCACCTTGGGCTTGAGAGGCAGCTGCAAGCTGAAGGGAAGCTGAAGTAGACAATGTGCTTGGGGTTGTTGCTTTTATGTGTGTTTCTGAGTTTCCCTAATGGGGTCTATTTTTCAAATGTATGAAAACTGCACTGAACTTTCTGGTTCAACAGTTGACAGCCTTTGGCAAGAGAAGTCTCTCTCCCTTTTGTTGCCAGATCTCTTTGTGGAGGCCGAGGTGGGGAAGTTGCCTCATCTAAGGGCCTTAGCAGGTGCGATGCTCTGAGGGTCAATCAGATGTGTTCTCTTTTCTACAAAATGAGGTAAGGCTCGAGAATATAGATCGGTTGCTATAAGCAGGGTCAGCATGAATAATCCTACTCAAAGCTCATGTGTAAATGCAGAGTTAAGTAATTGCCCTTAAGAAAAGGAGAGGATTGACTTTGGTGTTCTGGGCATGGATTTCAAATAGCTAACTCCTCCAGTTCCTCCTTGCCTTTACCAGAGATGGGGGAGGAGAACGAATTATTTTGGAAATTATAGTATGTGGGGAAATTCCATTTTAACTGTTATGTGACTTCGGAGTCCTGTGCTTATATAATGAGCTGAGTTCATGATCCACCTCTCTCAGGTGTATTGCCCTAGTTCGCATGAGTTAGAACTGATTCATAACTCACATTTTTCCTTATTAACAAATAAACAAACTAAAATTCTTAAACCACATGGGTATGTCAATATATACATACTATTCCTTGAAGATTAAAGAAGATTTACTGCATTATAGTTAAGCAAATGCTCCACCCCTCCCTGAAATAAAAGAGGAGTGGACATCTCCTCCCTTCTGAATGAGGAGCTTGGCCGTGTGGCTTGCTTTACTACTGAGCATCTAAGACACCATCCAGCATACCTTCGAGGCCAGTCTTTAAATGCCTCATTTTTTGTGGCTGCCCGTGCTTCTTGAGAAATCTTGACCTGGGGTAGCCACTGCGCCTTCACCCAAGCCACAGATGAAAATCATCAGACCAGACTTGAACACCTGCAGCCTGGAGCACCGCTGCTACAGCCAGCTGCACTGACCTGGGAAGAAAAGAGCAAATGGACGCTGTTGAAAGCCACGGAGGCATGCGTGAAGGGTGACCATTGAGAAAACTACTTCAGCAAAACTTAACTGGTGCAAAGAATTCTTGTACGAAAGATATATACAGAAACAACATAAACAACTTCAACTTGACATCCATGTTAGACATCCATGTTTTTAGACTTCTCCTTAAATGTTTTATTGCCATATATTTGTTATGCCTCATAAGGGA
Source organism: Dicrostonyx torquatus (assembly GCA_028555095.1). NCBI lineage: Eukaryota > Metazoa > Chordata > Mammalia > Rodentia > Cricetidae > Dicrostonyx > Dicrostonyx torquatus. Next base: position 215,410 of record JAQHUG010000081.1, read on the forward strand.
TTTCATTATGATGCTTTTCATGTTCACATACATCCATCTTATTTATACCTCCTGTTACTTCCTCTAGTCACCCCCTCCTACCCACGTACTTCACCCTACCACTAAGAGTTTGTCACTCATTAGTCATTTCAACCCTTAAAATTAGCCTAGATCTTCCAAAGAAATAGTATTGATCTCTTTCTAATCTCATGCTTTACCTCTCCAACACTGCTACTCAGTCCTCCCGACTCTAAAGTCTCCAATTACAGAGAACTGGTCAGTTTTTGAGACATGGATAAAGCAAAAAGAACAGTCCTCTTATAAGATGGAAGCCTCTTCACAGAAGAGGAGTGTGATGTTTGTCTCACAATAATGTTCCTTTGTGTCTCATATTCACACATGGAAGAGGCAAGTAACATATTCTGATGAAAGACAGGAAAAGTTTCATGCAATCCCTGACATGAAGCCAATTTATAATCTCATATCTACTCTATGCACTCATATTCTCTCTATCTCTCTCTGTCTCTCTCTGTTTCCCTCTCTGTCCCTCTCTCCCCCTGCAAAACTAGTATCTTCCTGTGGCTGTGAGGAAAACTATGCAATGTGTTACCAATTAACAAGGAAAAGCTCTCTCCTGTTTCCCCTTAAAGTTCAAATTCCATTAAGCGATGAGTACTTGGTCATCAATAATTAAGACCTATCCCTGGGAAACATCCCCACCAAAGAAGCTAACAGTGCTGCTTTCTGAATAACAAAGCAGAAAAAGATTTTTCCAAACCACAACGATTTTCTTTTCATATTTTTACAATCCTCCAAGGAAGAACATGTAGCCACTTTAACAAGACCCCACAGCAATTCCGTCCCCCTAAGTAGCGTGATTACCACAAAATACTCTGTAGCTTTGCCCAGTGTCAGTCAAGTACAAGTAATATATTGTTTTTGAAATATGTGGGCATAATGAATGGCCTTTGGGATTACAGTCACTTGAATTTGATTCTGAGAAAGAAGAATGTGTGTCCTTAATTTTCTTATCCAAGGGTGCAGCTCTGATCCAGCCCTATCACCACTACCCTCTACACTCCGCAAACACGGGAGAGGGTAACAGGGAGAGGAAATACATTATTGATGTCTGTTACACACAAAGAATTCCAGAATCATGGATGGTGGAAGCCTCTTCTGCCTTAATCTGTTGACTTTTTAATTCACCTGATTCATAAAAGCATGAAAGAGTTGCAAATTGAGAGTGGAGAAATGGCTTAATGGTTAAGAGCACTGGCTGCACTTCTGGGGAACCTGAGTTCAATTCCTAGCACCCATATGGTAGCTGACAACCATTTGTAACTCCCGTCCCCAGGAAATCTTAGAGTAGGAGGGTTCTTCTGTATTCCTGTGCTTTGATTGGTTAAATAAAAAGGATGCCTGGCCTGTAAGATAGGACACAGCCCTTAGATGGGCAGAGTAGACAGAACGTAAGGCAGTGAGAGAAAAAGGAAGTGTGACAGTCGCCATGAGGCTCCCACCACAGATGGATGCAGGTTAGACTTTTCCAGTAAGTCACCACCTCGTAGTGATATACAGACTTTTATAATGGGTTAGTTTATGGTATGAGGGCTAGCCAAGAAGAGGCTGGTGATTATGGGCCAGGCAGAGTTTAAATGAATATAAACTGTTGCATAAGCAAGCAACCAGCCACTGAGCGGGCCAGCAGCTGGGGGCTGGGAGCTGGGTGTCAGGAACACAACACGCACCTCTCCCCCTCATTTACAACAAAATCTGATGTACTCCTCTGGTTTCCACAGGTACTAGGCACTTGTGTAGTGCACAGATATACATGCATCAAAACACGCTACATACAACCTAATTGTTAAAATAATTCTGCAGATTTTAAAATCGTAGTGTAGCCCATCTCAAGCATCAAAAGAGGAGTGACTGGATCATGGTGAGTAGCAGTGCACTGAGGATATTCTTCTGACTCTGAGTCCTTAAGCCAACCAACACACAAAAGGTAGTTGAATCCGTAAGCCAACCAACATGCAAAGGGCAGTTGAGTCTGTAAGCCAACCAACAAACAAACATCCACAGCTAACTGTGGATGCAGTTGGAGAAAAGAGGCAAATAGAAGAGAAAGCAAGCATAATTTCAGGAACATGGGAGATTTCATCTTAAAATGTAGCAAAAAATGGTCATTAACCAACAAAGACCAGAGTGAGTGTGAGTGAACTGGACGAGCCGCCTTAACCATGATCTATGGCTCTCAATTACCAGACATGTGGTTCTAGAGATTTTTGCTCATTAAAAAAAAATTTTCTTTTACTAAATATATTCTGATCACAGTTCCTAACCCCCAACTCCTCTCAGATGCTCCCCACCTTCTTCCAACCCATTTCATACCTTTTCTTTCTCTCTTTAGATAACGGACACCAAAAAGGAGAGAGCAAACCCAAGAGACACACATACACAAACAAAACACATAAAAAACCAAAATTGGAAGCCATCATATACAGACAAAAAAAAACAGTAAGACAAAAAAATGTCCAAACAAAGCAATATGAGGTGGAAAGTCTACAAAAAATACTGAATTTGTTTGTATTAGCCATCTATTGCTGGGCATGGAGCTTACCCTTAAGTGTGGTTAATATGCCCAGTGAGACTCCATTGGAGAAAACTATCTTTTCCTTTGCAAGGGGGTTTCAGCTGAAAGACAGCTTAGAGAGATTTAGATTTTTTCAAGTGAGGGGCCTTATATTAGTAAAGATTGCATCTATTTGACCACAATACCTGCAGGAACAAGGTAAGTGAGGAAAGACTTACACTAACTTGGGATTTCAAAGAGTCTCAGTCCATGATGGCAGAAATCCACAGTCTTATCAGGACCCATATTTTGGACTCATATGGGATTCTCTCTGGAATGTGATAGAGACTGACTCTGCTGGTTTAAACAGCCTCCATAACTTAGGGCAGGAAATGCTATCCAGTATCTTAAAGGATGAACAAAAGCTAGCTGAAAGCAGAGGATCAGCAAGCAAAGAGTACCTGGCAGTGTTAGGATGCTAACGTTTCCAGATGACCCTGACAAAGGATTTCCATACTGCCACTTTTCAATATGTTTCAATATGTTCCCAAAGAAACAGTAGTAAAAAAGAAATCAATAACTGGGGGTTGCTCTTTTATGAACCTATATTGCAATTGATTTACTAAATCACCACCTAACCAACTTCACTTACTGCCTTAATAACTCATTAATTCTCCCATTAGGAAATCAGTCCAGCACACAGACACATTCTCAAGGCAATTGTGATGATGATGGTCTTTCAGAATGACCTCTAAATGTCAGAGAAAAGCATAAGCAAAGGGAATAGGGAACTATGCACTAAAACAGATAAAGTAAGTTTCCCCAGTTTAAAAATACCATGGTCACACATTTAACCAATTAGATATTCAGCTGCATCAATGGCCTTCACTTTTTGGGGGATGGCATTGGGAGGTCCCCCATAGTCCAAGCAGCTTTGAATCCCTAAGTAGCTGGGGATGATCTTCACCTCCTGAGCCTCCTGCCTCAGTCTCCCAAATGTTGAGATTACAAGTGTATATCACTTTCTTAGCCTTATTCATATTGCTTTCATAAACACCATAACCAAAAGCAAGTTGGAAAGGAAATGATTTCTTTCAGCTTATAGTTGTAGTTCATTGTGAAAAGAAGTCAAGACAGGAACTCAAAGCAGGAACCTGAAGACAGAAACGGAAGCAGAAGCCATGGAGGAATGCTTTGACTGGCTTGCTCCTCATGGCTTCTCAACCTGCTTTTTTAAACCCAGGCCTACCTGCCCAGAGATGTCAACCATTCCAAGTCGTCTGGAACCTCCCATATCAATCATCAATTTAGGAAAATGCCCCACGGGCTTACAGACAGGCCAGTCTAGTAGGAGCATTTTCTCAATTAAAATTTCCTCTTTACGGGGGACCCTAGTTCAATTTGATTAAAAGGGTAGGCACCATGCCCTGCCCTTCTTCTCTGATAGCAGAGACTGGAGTAAGTAAATCACTACTAATCATTTACTGTTTTGTGTTTTCTGCATGTTAATCAATAGAGCATCATTATCTCTGCTTTTAGAATTCTCTTTAATCCCTATCCGCCTCCAAACCTCAATTTACGGGTATTGTCTTGGTTTCTTTCCTATTTCTGTAATAAAAATATGATGACAGCAGCAACCTAAGGGAGAAAGGGTTTATTTTAGTTCTAATTAATGCTATAGTCCTTTGTGGTGGAGAACTCACAGTAGCGGAAGCCTGGTGCCATTTCATATCCATAATTGGGGAAAAGAGAAGGATGGAGGCAAACTTGCATTCTTCTCCATTTTATATAGTCTAGGATTCCCTGCTCGGAGAATAATCCCCCCACCACAAAATAAAGACAATTCATCGCACTTATGCCCAGAAATCCATCTCCCAGGTGATTCTAAATTCTGCCAGGTTAATAGGTAACATTAACAAGTGCTAAGCTTTGTGTCATACAGAATTGTGTTTAGAAAGCATCAGAGATGGATGTGGCTGGTTGAAGCAGTACCCACAGTTTTTAGACTAGCTGTTCCTTTCTCACCCTCTCTACTTCCCCACTTCTATGGTAGAAATTGGACACTCCAAACACTCATTAAATATAGTACTCAACCGCCACATTTCCATTCAATTAGCTGACCTTAATACTCATCTCTAGCTAATAGGATTTAAACAAATCAGCTGGGCCTTCTAGAAAATCTCTGGCTAAAGAAAAGATACAACTGATGCTAACCTTTTCTCCCTTTACTTGCCTTGACAGAGGCCACAACCTAAAGAATGCCAAGAGATTGGCAAACAGCCTTGGCACTGTCAACTATTGAACAAATGTCAATAGCCATTGAACTCCAGATATCTCACTTTATGGAGGGGAACAGGAGAAAATGCTTACAGCACTATTGGTTCTATTTTCTTTTATTATGATGAAAGAATCCTTAACTAACACATTTCCTGATTCATTGGAAGAGCTCATGTCTAAGCCACTGGCACAACTGCCTGAAAGCACACTATGAAACTAATCAAGTAAGGGTCACCAATCTACTAGATGCTACTGCCATTTCTGCACCAGAAACAAATCTTATTATGACTAACTCCACACCACCAGCCCTGATACTTCTTGGTCAGACCCCTAACCTTGCAGCACCATATACCATTACTGTACTTAGACTCGTAGTTTGCAGTGGTTACAAGTAGTTGATGGAATGTGAGTCCCAGACATGTCTATCTACAAATGAAGCTTCAGTCATGTGGCATTTTTATCTCCCATGCATTTATAAGATGCACAGAGATGAGGCTGCTGTGTCATACAAAAGGACTGTCCCTTATCTAATCAATCCTGTGACCTCTCTAGACCATTCTTTGTTCAGTAATCTCCAGCCACTGTATTTGACATGATCACTGTATTTGAAATGGCTCTGAAATCTTAAATTCTAATCCAGATTCCTGTTCTGGCAGCTCCTTCCATACAATGCTTCTCCCTTGATGTTCTTCTAAATGGACTTAGAAAACAATGGACAGTCTGTAAGGTGTTCAATGTGCAAAACTGACAGAATTTGATGATAACTGGGTTGAAAGGACACCAGAGCATGAATCAAGAATGGTATCCATGTTGTGGGTATGGATAGCAGTAGATATAATTACTCAAAGGGAGAATTAAACAAGATGGAATGATTCAGAAGGTATCACCCTGCCAATTTACAAATATGCTGGATTTCAGGAACATATGAACCATGTGGAATAATTCTCTAAAGAACTGAAAGTGTGGCTGTAGAAGACAGGGAAAGACAGACTGGAAGGATAGATTTGAGAATCATCACTTATAGGTAATCAAAGAATCATGACTTTTTCTCATCTCCTGCCTCAATAAAGGACACTCCAGAAGCTCAGCATCCTACACTCAGGACAAATATCCTTCTAAGCAAAAGTATACCCAGCTACCAGGAACCAATCACAACAATCACTAAAAGCTGCCTGCTGGTTTATATTCAACTTACTTGGTGGGCAGGGAGAGAGAGAGAGAGAGAGAGAGAGAGAGAGAGAGAGAGAGAGAGAGAGAGAGAGAGAGAGCGCGCAACAGGGAAAAACAAAATTATGCTAATCCTTGAGGTAAAAATCATCAGCACCTCCATATTACAAAAAAAAAGATGAGGTCTTATCTTGCATAGGTTTTCTTGAAAAGATGTTGAGTTTCAACCTACATACAACATATTGTCTATCAGAAAGGGAGGATTCCCTACTCAAACCTACACAGGGAATATGGCTGCCGTAATTTACAAAGTACCTATTTGTATTCATAAACAAAGCAATTTTAAAAAGCAGTCTGTATTTCTTTAAAACAAACAAATGTGCTTTTTAAAAACCACTCAGTAAAGGCAAAGTGGTAGTGGTCCTCACAATGAGTTTCTACATGATACCCTTGGGTCCCTCTTGCTTGTTATCCATCTGCCTCATTTTGTTCCCATCTGTGCGGGTCTTCCTCAGCTCAGCAAGTGTTCTACAGTGTTTGTATATAAATGCAGAGGCCTTTAAGAAACCTTTCTCCAAAGATCAGAAGCCAGCAGTCAGCCTAAACCAATCCATCCTCAGGGAGACAGTGGGAAGTAGAAGGCTAAGCACTTGAACTAGAGGCTATGGGGAAAGAATGCAAAGGTTAAGCCTCTTGAATCAAAGACTTTGGTCTCTTATCAGCTGAGACAGCTTGCTTTGATGATACCACACAGACACATCAACCCCAGAGTTATTTTTTGCACTCTATTAAAACTTCTCACTTCCTTTCAAGATAAAACTCATGCACCGACTGATGGTTGAGCTTAGTGCCTGCTATGAAACATGAGACTGTATTTATCTTCAAGAATCTGATATATAATCGTTATAATTTGATGGCTAAAATGCTCTAAGGACTTTCTATTGAACATGGGAAAGGGCTGAATCCTTAGAATTCCTTTATAAAGCAGATTCTACTGCCACCTTCATTTGTACATAGGGAAACAGAGACCCAAGTATGTAAGTGGTAGCACTTACAATCTATTTCAAGAGACAAATTTAAAAATTAAGGAGATTAATACATGTTCAGTTAGTAGCAAATATTTTCAAATGAATAAAAGAATGAGTATAAAGCCCGAAGGATAAAAACTGCTATGGCGAGAGAAGAAAGACAATACTTCAGTCTGGGGTGGTGAGGGCACCACTGCAGGTAATGGTGAGCTTCTGGGAATAGGAAAACAGACAACCTTAACAGCATCATACGGGCCATGGCACATTTCATGTTACACCTAAGAAGAAGAACGTAACCAGAACATGTTCTCTCCCAGAGACACATAAAGCACAGGAGTCTCTAAGAACCACTTGGCCTGTGGCTGTGAGAATGAGAAACTAGAAAATATAAAATCTCAGATGGTTTGCTTTAAACTGGCTACTGTAATAAACCACGTTAAGGCAAATTGAGAGAGCCACACATTCACCAAGTAGATGTTCACTTTCTACTATATGCCGGAGCCTGTGCTAGGCAGAGGGCATGTGTAGGGGAAGAGAAAAATACAAATCCCTTACAAAGAACTAGAACTGGGTTTAGGTTAGTCCCTAAAAAAATGAGGTTGAGGAGATGGCTCAGTGGATAGCATGCTTGGTGTGAAAATCGGAGAACCTGAATTAGGATTCAGAGGATCCATGTAAAATCTGAGCGTCGCAGCTCAGATCTGGAATCCAAGTGCTGAAGGTGGGGCTAGGGACTGGCTTATGGACCGGTTTATCTGAATTAGTGAATTCCAGGTTCAGTGAGACACTCTGCTTCAAAATAATAAAGTGACTCAGACCATAGAAATGGTGCGATAGTTAAGAGTGTTTGCTGTTCTTATAGAGGACCAGAGTTCGGTTCCTATCACACACAGCCAGCTCACAGCTAGTTGTAACTTTAGCTCCAGGTAATCCAAGCCCCCTCTTCTGACCTCCACATGTGCCTTCACATACACACGCAAGTGCACACATGTGCACATGAATGTACCACACACACAAATTAAAAATCAGGAAAACTCTAGACTTATGTGTATTTCACTGCATATCTATAACTATAGTTTTATTTTGTTTGTTTACATTCATGGGTGATTTTGAAACTTAATCAAGTTTCACAAACTAGTAGAGGAAACAATAGAGAGAAGGAACAGAAAGAGACCAAGGGCAAATGCCTGGCAGGCTCTTTGAAAGAAATATTCGATCCCTCTGAGAAGCAGCTTGAGATATACTCCCAGCAGCAGAAAACCGGAGAATAATTCATTTAGATACAGCCACGGGGCAACTGCATCTGAGATGTAACACTGGCTGCTTCCACTGCTGTTCTTTTCTTCCTCAAATTAGAAATCTCTTGGGACCAGACAAAGCAGGATGAGTCCACATGAATGATTTTCAGAAAACTTAAATGTTCTCAGGACATCTGCAAAAGTAGTTCCTTCATCTCTAATTATCATCTCTGAGCTTGCCAGATGAAACTCCAAAACCTACCCAGCCGGAAAATACAAGAACTCTGTGAACCGCTTTCCAATTATATTTCCATATTATATTCTAATTACGCTTCTATAATACTTGCTACTCTTGCAGAAGATCTGGGTTCAGTTGCCAGCACCTACATGGCTGCTCACAACAGTATACAACTCTGATTCCAGGGGTTCTGATGGCCCCTTCAGTTCTCCACAGGCACTTCAAATATGTGGTACAAATACTCATGTCCGTAAAGGTTAAATGTTTTGTTTCTCTACAAGGTGTTCTCATAATAACAAATGGAGGCAAAATTTGGTGTAGACAATAAAAATCTGCTTGGTGTTAGGAAGTTTTTTATTATGGGTTTGGTGTGTGTGTGTGTGTGTGTGTGTGTGTTACATGCGTGCACAGATTTTCTTTACACTTTCAACTATCTTTACATAAGGCATTTCTACCAGATAACAAGTGGTTAAGGCTAAACATCACCCCTTCTCCAGATGTTATGCACTTACCAGAAGTGACTCCTATATACATGCAACAGTTACTGTTATTATTGTTTACTGTTTAAAGATTTCTCCTTTGGGGAGAAAAATGTATATCTCTCACCTCAGGAAAAGTGGAGCTTATTAGAAACCAAGTGAAACCTGACTTCCTTGAGGAGTCAAAATGGCCTAAAGAAGTCAACTTACTCCCAAGCAAATATGAGTTATTTTCACCTGTGGATATTGGCAAGTTTAACAGCTTTCAAGAGACCGTGTTCAGTCTGGAATACTTTCCCAGTCAAACCCTCATACTTGCTGCCAATCATTGCTGCATAGGCAGTCTCCCCTCCTCCACTGGAAAGCGTGTCATTCATATCCACTGTAAAGAAGGTTGTGATGCCTTTTACTATAGGGCCCCATGGAGGTGACATTAGTGGCTTTAGGCATAGAGCAAGGTGCAGAGCACACTAGAAAAGCACACTAGTTATCCAATGCCAGCAAACATTTTCAATGGGGAAGCAGGTGGTAAATATTCTAAACTTGGCCAGCCATATAGCCAAAACTGAAATGTTTCAACTACTTTGCTAGTATGCATGAATTGTAGCCCCAAAGGAGCCACAAACAATACAGAAAGTGGATGTGACCTAGTTAGATCCACTCACCAGATTTTGGTCACCATGGTGTAGTGTAGATGGAAATATTCTCTGTCCTGCTTGTCCCCCTGGACCAGTTTTTCCCAAATAACCACTTCGTATGAGTTACAATTGTCTGGCCAATGGCTTAGGTTATTTCTTGATAGCTCTGTGTAAAAATTAACCCATTCCTACTAGTTAGTATTTTACCATGAGACTCATGTCTTGCCGGTAATATTTAGACCTCTTTTTTTTTTTCCTTGGCAGTTAGATGGTATCTTCCAGGCTCTGCCTACTCTTTCTCTGTATCTTTGTTTGGACTTCCTGCCTATCTTTACTCTGTTAAGTCATTTGTCAAAACAGATTTATTCATCAACCACTAAAAGCAACACATATACAGAAGGACATCCCACATCAGTATAAAGAATTAATACAACATTAGAGAATTCATTTTTCTATATATGTGAATATTTCAGTTACACTCAACTCTCTTCTTTAAGCCAGTAAAAATTATATTTTATTTGTATTTTATTAAATTTTCTACTGAGGGTATAAATTTATATTGACCCACCTTTTTCTAAGTTTTTATTTTTATTTTATGTGCATAGTGGTTTGAAGCATGTGTGTATGTGTACCATGTGTGAACAGTACCTGCAGAGCCCAACAGAGGGCATCAGAAACCCTGACACTAGAGTTACAAACTGTCATGAGCTGCCATGAAGATCCTCGGAACAAAATCCAGGTTGTCTGCAAGAACAGCAAGTGTCGCTAACTGCTGAGTCATCTCTTCAGCCCCAGTGCCTACTTTTCTTGGAATTCATATTCAAAACATAACTGTTGAGCCAAGAAGTTATCTGCAGCTGATATCTGCTGGCAAAGGAAAAAGTACTTTTCTCCAAGACAGTCTCCCTGGGCATATTAACCACACTTCACGGTAGGCCCCAAGCCCAGGGACACTCGGTCAACACTAAACAAACTCAATGATTAACTTAAGATGGCTGTAGCTACTGATACCCTCAGGACTAAAGAGCAGCTCCAAGGAACCTGAGACACCCAGGGAAGCCACAGGGCAGACGAGGCATAGAAGGAGTCTGCAAAGCCTGCAGTGTCTCTGGAATAACTGAAGAAAGGCAAGTCTTCTGGGAAGATGCATTTCAAAAGTGGACTCATGACATTGGAAGGAAAGATAGTGGAGCAGAGACATATGCCTGGCACAGAACGGCCAAAGTAGAGGCATGGTGACGAAGGGTATGGAAGCCATATGGAAGGGTGGACAAATCTGCTCACCCTGCTGGGAGGAGGAGGGAGGGCACAGCACTGCCCACATGCTGCAAGCACAATGGTCTTGCCCGGTGAGCCTCGGGATTCTACTTGCTGAAACTCTGCCTAGCTGCAAGATCGCCTGGTTCTGAACAGCAGCAGAACATCTAGGTCGCGTCTCAGAGGTGGTCCAGCATTTATGGTGCTTCAGAAGCCAGAAATCTTGAACCAGACCAATCAGTCATTGCAATGAGTATGTAAAGCTGTTTGGGTGACACACTGCATTTGCGCTTTGATAAATAAATATGTGACGGAGAGCTGGGAAAGATGGAAGGATGGAGTGAGCATGCATGGTAGAAAGAGGTGGAACTAGAAACATAACCACAGTGACAGGTGTGGGCAAACGGAGTGGACAGGGGAACATGTCATTGCCGAGTGGAACCAACAGCGTAGTGGTCAGCCGGTTGGAGCTTTTGCAGACTCCCCCTACCCCACCCCAACCCCCAACATGCTGCCCAGCCCCACAATTGCACTGGCTCTGAGCAACAACAGGATGTACGGGAAGGAGAACATTCATTTTCTGGATTGGACCTCCTCAAAAAGACCTCCAATGGACCATGCTGCCCTGTTGGTGCTGCCAGTCTGGACCATGCTGACACCCAAAGACCGCGTTAGTGCCTGTTCTGTGGTCCTGCTGCACCGAGGGACTGTGTGGATGTTCACAGTCTGTAGTGCTACCAGAGACCATGCTGAGATCTGTGGTCCTTGCTGTCACCAGAGGAAATGCGGATGTCTGTGATCTGCGTTGCACTGACTGTGAAGGACAAGTAAGCTTCTTTTGCAGTGGTATCAATGAACGCAGACTCACAGTTGTGAAGGAGACCTAGAAGGCTTCTGTGATAACTTCTCCCCTTCCCTACCCCCTCCCCAACTTCCCGTCTCCCAAAAAAGAAACAGTCTAGACAGGAAGTCATTGAATAGAACTCTTAAAAATTGTGATAAAGATGCTGAAGTGTGTAACTCTCCACAGAAGAATGGGGAAAGACTCAGTTTTCTTTAAGGGAATGGTCACCAGATATTTGACCACGCTCCAGTGAGTATATGGACAACACAAATTGGATTTGATATATTTTTTTCTTTTTTTTTCCTTCTTTTTTTGGGGAGAGAGGTCACAAGGGGAGGGTGGACCGGAAAGACCACAAAGTGAGTGTGATTGGGGTGCATTATGTGAAATTCCCAAATAAACAGTAAAAAATATTATTCTAGGAAAAAAAGAGATATATTTTCAATAAAATAAATATCTGTTTTCCTCAAATGACTCAAAATTATTATTAAGGAAGTTAGTCACAATGCTGCAATTTATTCATATTGTCCGTGAGTTTGGCGCTGGAAGGCTATTGAACCCACATTCAGGAAGTTGAACTGTGAGATTCCACAGCATTATGATATAGTTATGTCAGCATATACCTTCAGAGCTCATCAAATAAAAATACAGCTATATAATTAACTTGGGCTGACATGCAAAATGCCAAAGCTGGATTAAATACTTGAAGGGTGTTTTGATTTTTGTTTTCTCCCACAGTTCTAGACGCTTGCCAAAATGGTCAAGTTCTGAAAGAGGATCTTCTTCCTGCTTTGCAAAACACCTAACCTCTTGCTGTATCCTGGCAGAGAAGATGGAGAAGAGGGAAAATTCCACTTATAAAGACACTGTCCGGTCTGGCAAGGGTCCCACCATCATGATCCATTTAACCTTATCTCTTCACTAAAGATCAAATCTCCAAATACAGTCACACCGGGAGCATCAGCATATGAATGGGGTCACTTATTAATTGCTGTCACAAGCTTCCACCCAGAAGGGACCCCTCACATTTCTTTAAGCAAAGGAAATCACGCAAGGATGGAAACTTTTTCATATTCATGGAAAGAACAGAAAAGTAGAAATACTGAAGTAATACCTACCCAGAAGCACCAGAAGGTTGGAAGCAGATTTGTGACATAATCATATATGTATCATAGAAATGTCCCTCTTGAACCATGTATGGAGTAGATAGAGCCTTACAATCAAAAAAGGTTGTGTTGGGGGCTGTCTAAATGGTTCAGTAGGCAGAGGTTCTCCCACTAAGCCTGACTATCGAAGCATCTAAATTTGATCTCCAGAACCCACATGGTGAAAGGAGAAAACAGATTCCTACTAGTTGTTTTCTAACCTCCACACATATCTGCACATGTGCATATACATGCACATGTATGCACACACAAAAAAAATCATTAAACCTTTAAAGACTATCTTGAAATTAATCATATGGACTTGAGGAAGAATAACCTCAAAACAGAGCTATTGCAGTAGGGATGGAAGGAACCAGTGCTTAGAGACTTTCATAGAGTGTGCCAACTTTAACTTCCTCCTGCAAAATGAAGATTCAAGAAACACAAACACTGCAAGGTCAAACAGAAGTATCAGAAATGTGCTTCCAGTTACAACCATAGGTTCCAGATCACTACATCTTGATTCTTTGAATTGAAAACATGTTTAATTAACTGTTTAGAAATACAAACCTCTATATATCTTTAAATTGAAAACATGCTTAATTAGCTGTCTAGAAATAAAAATCTTCATATAACACAGAATACATTGAAACAGCTTGGGTTACTCTCAGACTCTTATTATGAATACCATTTGTTATGGCCTTCAAACAAAAAGACCAAACAAACACAACTGCCTATATATTTTTCTCTTTTTCATATTTTTCATAATCTCATTCCACCAAAAATAGATGATGGATGAAGATACATCAGTATCAGTACTGAGAACTTCATAAAAGTGAGTCCCCAAGAATTATAAACTCAGGATGCAGCCAGTATATTATAAAAGTACTTTGAAAATTAAATTGAACCTTTTGTGCATGTAGAAGAAAGCTACAGCCTAAACACACCCAAGGAAAGAATGTTTTAATGGCTGGAAATTATTTGCATGACTGTTTAAAAAAAAAAAAGAACAGTCAAAGACTTAGAATGTCCACTTATTTCTGGCTCTGCCTTAAACCAAATAGTGTGCTCTGGTTTATTTGGTTGTATGATCCTCTCCATAAATGTCATTAATATTTTTATATAGTAATCTCATCAGAATTTTGTTAAGATAGTTCTAAGAAATTAATTTACATTCTTCTGATGGAAATTCTGCTTCCAGCATATATGGGTTCCTTAATTTGGATTCTCCCATAAGTAAATCCTGGGGAAATGATGTCACATAAGTCATCAATTTCAAATATAATCTCAGGAAAAGAAATCAAAGAATGGGAGACGTGATATAAGAATGGATAGAAAATGCTGCATGGTGAAAAGCATGCTTCTGAAATCTACTGAAGGCATCCAAGACTCTGGCAAATGGGTCTTTTAGTGGAAGGACAGGAGCCTGGAGCCCTTAACCACTGGATCTCAGCCTTTTTACTATTCACTGGCTGTCCTCAAGGTGTTCTCGATATATATTTCTATCTCTATCTATATCCATCTCCATCTGTTAATATCTCCTGTCTTTGGGTAGCTCAGTGTGCTCCTCTTGGTGCCAGGGAGAACTCTCTGACTGAAAGTAGAGATACATGGCTTACACTTGAAGTAGAGCATTCTTAGCCTCATAGTCCAAGATCTGCTTGGTTTGAATAGAACTATCCAGGGCAGTCAGAGCTGAAAGTAAACATGTTCTAACAGGGTTATGACATGGAAACAGAGATATTACCATGCAGAGTAAGGAGAAAACCTTGAACCTCACCCCTCACAATGCCTAAGTAGCCAGCAGCATGAACACGAAGACATGTTGTCTTGATCCTCAAATGTTGCTTCTAATCTTTTATTGGGAACTTACATTTTTCTATCATCAAAGTTATTACTGCAGTTTCCAAGTTGTCCAGTTGACAAGAAGCAACTTTTGTGCTACAAGAGCAAGTTAACCAAAGAAGCTGAGCCAAACCAAATCCACAGATCTAAATAGGGTAAAACAATTCCAAAAGCCACTTTCTCTTTGAGCTGGAAAAAAAATGACAGGTTCTGGTATGTAACATAAGCCAGAGCATCAGCAAAGCGTGAGGGGCCTGAAGCTTGGACAAGAGATCAGTGAGATGGAGATCAGTGAGGCCTGAAGATGCACTGAAAGAGTTGGGAAAATACAAAGACAGCTAGCTCTCCTATGTTAATCTGTGCTTTTTCCCACAGGCTTAAAAAAAAAAAGCAAATCAGAATTCTAATTCTACCATTACTAGCTGTTCTTCATGTGACCTTGATACAGGTGTTTAATTTCTCTAAACCTCTAAGTTCTTATCAATAAGAGATAATAATTTCTAATCTCCAGGGCTCTCATGAAAATTAAAAGAATGGAACAGGTAAAACACTTTGGACAGAACCAGAAAACTTATATGTCCTTGATAAATGGCTGCAAGGGCTGGTTTGACATTGAAAACCACAAGCTGTAAGGCACCCAGGAAATGATTGCCATGAAGTCTGGGTCAGTGCTTCCTAAATATTGGTTCTCCTTTCAGCTGTGTTTCATGAACGCTGAGAACTTGCCCAAAAAAATGTTGCCTCGTTAGGCAGTGATCCCTCTTGGGAAATAAGAGTTAAAAGGTGACCAGCGTGAAGGGTGCTTTTCTCTAGAAAATTCACAATGAATGAGACAAACCACTTCCCTGGCAAAGAAATGTTTAAAGTTGAAGGTAAAATGTTGGAGCTAAGCCCTCCTGTCTCTTCTTGTTAAGCTCAGCTTTGACCTTCTCACACTTCAGGACACCATCGTACACAATGAAAGCAGAGAAATCCTTCCTCTGCTTGCTTCTCCATGTGTATTTGATTGGTCTCCCCTGACACTGGATAACTTTACTTCACTTCAAGCAAGTAGCTCATAAGCAAGACTTGATGTGAGAAATAAAAAAGAGAGACACATTACATGAAATCACAGAGGATAGTACCATAACACAGTCCCCTCTGTATGAGATGCCATTACAGGTTATGCCCTCATCTTCTTTTTAATTTATTAAAAAAAAAACTATCTTAGCTGGGTGGTAGTGGTACACACCTTAATCCCAGCACTCAGGAGGCAGAGGCAGGTGGATCTCTGGAGTTCGAGGGCAACCTGGTCTATAAGAGCTAGTTCCAGGA
>JAQHUG010000081.1:235598-262063 GCA_028555095.1 Dicrostonyx torquatus
TTCTGCTCTTCCACTGGACCTTGGTAACGCAATCCCTTGCTCTGATGTGAATGTGGGTCTCTGGCTCTATCTCCATCCATCATGCGAAATTTCTATGGTAATGATCAAGATGTTCAACAGTGTAACTATGGGACAAGGTCAGTTCAGGCACCCTCTCCTCTGCTGCCAAAGTACCTAGCTGGGGACATCCCTGGGAACACCTGGGATCCTAAAAAGCCCAAATTTAAATGGAGCCCTTGGTTAATATTTATACATATCTAGGGAACTAAAGAATCTGTCTTCAGGATTTGTGGGGCAGCTGTCATTGCATGGTTACAAGTTTATAAAGAAAAATTGTTTCATGTTTGTGCTCCAAAGAGTCATTACAATGAGAATTACGTCCTAGAGAAAACTGTATGTTGACAACAAAGAAACCAAGGTGCCTGAGCCCAAGGCTGTACATGAGACCAAAGAGGAAAGATGGAGTCTTGAAAGTGTCTACCCCAGAGCTCTACGTGGAGCAAATTAGGGAAGATCAAGGTGGGAACTAACCTGGGAAAGGGAAGGAAATTACCAACAATAGAGCTGGAGGCCCCACTAGTTCTAATTAGCAACAATAAGGGATGGAATAGGTTGACCTGAGTTTAAAGGCACAGTGTTAATGCACATCCCTGGAGGCCCTGGGGGTCTGCCGGGTTTGATCTTAATGGAGATAATGTGCCTTTGAAAATTATTATTGCCTCCCAGCTGCTTCTTGCTTCTCTGGTTACCCCTGTTCCCATGAAGTAAAAAGTTAAGCCTCATTTTCCTTCCTTCCCATGTGGTGAGGTGATGAGGGAGGGGATGCCAGCAACACACCAGAAGCCTAAGTCCAACTGGTAGTTACAGAAATTCTCTATCAATTCGATCAAGGGCGAGCAGGACTCATCCTCTTTATGCTAAGCAACAGCACAGCTGCCACACACATGGCAAGGCTTTCAAGATAGAAGAATAGTGTCAGAGTGTTAGACTGCAGACCAGAAAGCTGTTCCCAACCACACACACACACACACACACACACACACACACACACACACACACACACACACACTGAACACAGCATCAGCTTCTCTCCAAGAGAATAGCCTACAACTCTGTGAGTGAGTTCAAAGTGGTCCTGCACACACTCCTGAGACAAGCTGTGCAGGTGCCCGAGATATTTTCAGCCAGCCCTGACCGTGGGAAAGGAAGCAGGGAAACTCTTATAGCTGCTAAGGATCTCAACTCGCCCCGAACAAAGCCCTGCCCTAGGGTAAGTCTTCACTATCCTCCAGTGCCCCAAGTCTGCAGAACAGCCATCAGGTTTGCCTCCCTCGAGAGGCAAAACCATCAGGGTGAGTGTGCGGCTGTACATCTGCTACCGGATGCCCTCAGAGAAAATGGTGCTGCAACAATGGAAAAGGAGGCACTTGCTTTTCAAGTGAGTTGCACCCGAGAAATACCAGCCTTACACCATCTGCGATGCCCTGGGGTAAGTTGTGATGTCAGCCCAGATGAATTCAGCTAGAAGGCAGGTCCTTGCACACCCAGAAGGGACATCAGCCCCAGGTGGTCACTTGACACCTCTATCCCCAAACTGTACTCTCAAGAACAAGAGAGGACTCGGGTTCTCAAATAATCTTCTTGCTCACAAATGCTCCTCCTACCCCCAAACACTCAACGTTCCAAACTTTTATGCAACCTCCAGTTAATAAAATACAAAAGTATAAGAAAGTCTTCCCGCAAAAAAAAAATCACTCTTATTATGTTACCCAGATTAACTGATAGATTTGCTGCCTAAATTTTATATTATGTTAATTATGAGTAAATACATGTGCATACAATATAATGAAATTAAAACATAAGTTAGAAAAGTGGGTCTACATTGAACAGACATGGGAAAAGCCTGGGGAATCAGCTGCTTGGGTGTGAATCCTAATTCTACCTCTCACTGCTAATGGGTAGGCTCTAACAGGTAAATGTTTGTTCAGGAAGTTGGTAAGAAATAGATTAAGGTTGAAAAATCAAACATAAAAAATAAAAAAGAAAGAAAGAAATAGACTAAGTGGCTGGAGAGAGAGCTCAGCAATTGAGAGCACATACTGTTCTTACCAAGGACTGGCACTTGGTTCCCAGCACCAAGTCTCCATTTCCAGGAGCTTCAACAACTCCTGGTTTCCATGACTACCTGAATCATGTGCACAAAGCTACATACAGGCACACCCACACATACACACAGTTAACAATAAAGTAAGAATTTTTAAATTGTAGAGTAAATAACATAGGTAAAGATTGGATGGTGGGACCTAGCACATCCAGAGTGAACACCTGAGAGGTTTACGTTGGTGTTTTCGGTTGCAGTTTGCTTTTTTTTATACAATAAGCAAGAGTTTGTTTTCCTGTGTAGTCTATGAAGCCCTTTATAGGAATTATCACTGCTCATGTGTCCCAACCAACGCAGAAGCATCAAATCTAGAAGGCTGTCTGCATTGATACCACTCCCAAAAGAATGCAATGACATTGCCCGTATCTTCCTGCAAGAGGTTGATGAGACAGCATGGCAGGGGCCAGCTCGAATACCTGAAGGGGCAAGGGAAGGTTGTGGAGGTCGCAGCCATGCCAGCCTCACAGCTGTCCTCAATTACCACAAACAGATGTTGGCAGCTCAACTCATTAGGAATGCAATCCAATCACCTTGGCAAGTGCATCCTCTCACCGTAAACTCAAGAGACGGACTTCCCAGTCCCCAATTCCAGCAGTCATGTCAGTGAAGGTCATTTTCCAAGCAAAGACTTTGTGTAGCAAATCCCCACGGGGATTAGAGCATCAATTCTCAAGCAGGGTTGACTGAACTCCCCCTGCAAGATGCTTGGCAAAGACTAGAGATGTGTTGGAGTGTCACATCCTGAAGGGAGAAACGGTTGCTTCTGAGGTGGGGCAGATAGCCTTTAGATGCTCCTAAATATCCTATTAAACACAGAATGGCATCCCTACCAAAATAGTATGTAAAACACAATGGGTGACATCTGCCCTAAATGTCACCAGTGCTGAGATATATTTATGTAAAAAAAAACAACAACAACAACAACTTAGTTAAAGCCCACATAAATTAAATAGAGACTTAGGTTAGAGGCAATTGTATGGCCCCAGTGGGGTGGGTGGGAAGTGTTGGGGCTCTGTAGCTGAGATCATAGACATAAGCAGATGGGTTGTATCCTGCAATAATATATTGATATACCTTTTTCTCAGCATGGGAGGAGAGGGGAAAGCAGTTAAAGGATGCACACTTCCTAAATAACGACTGCTACAGTAATTACCCAACCTTATATCACCTAGAGAACAATGAGCCCTGTGGGACCCTCAGACTTGGACAGTCTAATGCTCAGCTGCAGGGGATATATAGCTCCTCCTGGTGCTATATGGATACTTAGTTGTCATTCTTCACAATTCCAGCCCAGCATTCCTCAGCCACCTTTCCCCTGCCCACCTGACCCAGCCTCCTTCTCACCTTCTGTCGTCTTTTCTTGCTCATTCCTTTATCAGAATCCAGGAATTTCGTTGCTCGAGCTCACAGTTCTGTTCCCAGCACAGTGTCTTCCACACAAGAAAGAAGGTAAGCGCCTGCTGGATGATAGCTGATGGAATAAGGGAATCCAGTATGGGCATGAATAAGGCTATGCATAAACCGGTGTGGCTCTAGACCTGGTTCATTTGTTTGGATTTCATTGCGCCCAAGGATTCTACTTGAAAATGATTCTACTTTACAATGCGCCAAGGCACTTTTAATTGTGACCATTTATCTTTAAGAGAGGAGCTATTAGATTTGTTCACCAATGAGGAAAGTAAGGCAGGTGAGGATTGTAAAAGCTCTCGATAATGCTGCGCTCTTCAAGAAGCAGAGGTGAAAATGAAGCTCAGGCCTAACTTGTGAACCCTCTGCTTTTGTCACTGAGCACATGATCCATGCATCTAGAAAGTAAATGTGTGCCTGTGGTCAGAGCTCACAGTGAGCCGATGAGCCAGGGTACGGATGATTTGAGTCAACAGCACATAGTCCCACTGCAACTTGCAAGCATGTTCCTGGAGATGTGTTCCCAACTGCAAAAATGCTGCAAGAACTCAAGGCAAGAGAGTGGAGAGGTGAGATTGCTCAGGAAAACATTCGGTACAGCTAGTTGTGGTCATGGGCATTGACATGAACTTGTCAGGGTTTGAATGATAGTTCCGGCCTCCCCAGATGAACTAGTCAAAGCTACTGACATGCTTACATCAAGGCTGACATCATTTTAATACATATAACTAGCTACTGTGCAAGCCAGCAAAGGGGTGACAGTGTCAGTTAAACTTAAACATGATTTGGAAGCCTGGTTATGACAGCCATCCTAATTTCTCAGATGATAAGATGTAGAACACTAAGCTTATTAAGACCTTGAGACACTGCCCTTAAGATCTCTAAACATCAATTTTCTACCAACTAAGGATGATTAATACTCAAGTCACGTGGTTATTATAAGCGATTCCACCTGAAACATTTGCAGGACCCGGAAGCTCACCTATCGCACACTCAAATATTTCTAAGTTACAAATCAAGTCGATAAGCTATGAAGAGATTAACCTCTTATCTGGACAATTACATCTTTATGCCAACCTGAAGGCCAGGCTTGAATTAAAGATCTCCAGCTCCTCTGAGTTGCATCCTAGCACATGGCAGCACAGGCCGCGCCGGCCCTGCTCCTGCCTGCTTCTCCTTCTACCACCGTTTCTGTATTGAACTATTTGAGCCCTCGCACATCTGCAAATTCGGTCTACAAATTGGCCAGTTCGGTCCAAGCCTTGACCACAGATGCCTCCTCCCTATAAACAACTATTCCTCAATGTCTTCTTAGGCCTACAGATATATGGTCTTACTTTGGCCAAGAAACTCAGGCAAGCCCCAAACAAGAGTATGTGGGCAAAGAATTCCAGTGTCCCTGTAACCAGGTGTGGGGATTAATAGACCGAAGACCTCTGAACTCATGGTATTGGATACAAGTAAAAGAAAATCAGGCACTAAAGCTAACCTTCCCTGGTCCCCAACGCAGATGAGCTCAGATGATAATGAGGGGGCATGACTAGCCACCAGTGTCTGGTTGAAGCTCTGCACTTAAGTATATTCCTGCATCACAGGAAGAGAAACTGATAAGCTAGACAGAGCCCATGGATGCACCCACAACTGCATATTAGCACCTGTGACATGAAAGAAAGATGGAAGATGATGGGAACACAAGAAAGGAAAGGGGCCCTCATCCATACAGCCCTGGATCTGACTTACCTCTCTTGCTTATTTAATCAAGAGTTCCAACACAGGAAATGGAGAGGTGGCTCCATAGTTAAGAGTACATACTGTTGCAGAAGTTTGGTTCTCAGCAGCCCACATAAACTGCCTACATCTCCAACTTGATCAGACACCTTCTTCTGCCCTGCAAAGGCACTGCACTAACACTAACATTCACACACACACTTTTTTTTTCTTGGTTTTGTTTGTTTTTTTTTTTGTTTTTGTTTTTTTTTTTTGAGAAAGGGTTTCTCCGTGTAGCCCTGACTGTCCTGGAACCCACTGTATAGACAAGGCTGGCCTCAAACTCAGAGATCTTCCTGTCCCTGCCTCCTGAATGCTGGGATTAAAGATGTGTGCCACAATCATGCAACATCTCAGGGTATAGAGTATCTGGCTTTGGTCATTGGGTATCATACACAATTGTTTTAGTAAAAGACATTCATCATAGGGGCTGAGGAGATGACTCAGTGGGAATGTGTACTTACTGTACAAGCATGAAGACCAAGTTCAATTCCCAGCACACGCATAAGAAAAAGAAAAAGAAACCTTGTGTGGCCTTAATCGCACATGCCTGTAATGCCATCACTGAGAAGGGTGGAGACAGTAGAATCACTAGAGCTTGCTGTCAGGCAGTCTAACTGAGACAGTGAGTCCCAGGTTCAGTGGAGATCTGTCTCAAAAGAATAGGGTGGAGGGTGATTGGACATGACACCTGCCATCTTCCTCTGACATCTACACACATGCAGGGGCATACACACTCACACAGACACATCTGCATACAATACACACACACACATATTTTTAATTTTTAAGGAAAAAAAAAGAGCCGGGCGGTGGTAGCGCACACCTTTAATCCCAGCACTCGGGAGGCAGAGGCAGGCGGATCTTTGTGAGTTCGAGACCAGCCTGGCTCCGAAGCCACAGAGAAACCCTGTCTTGAAAAAAAAAAAAAAGAGTTTCCACATAGCTTACTGGAATTTTCCAAACACAAACTGCATCTGCTTTCTAAACTAACACAAACAAAGCTAGCATAGTGGCCAGTAAACCATGCTTGGGCTAAAGAGATAGATCATATCCTCTTTATATCACCTATCTAGAGCAAAATTATTTTCATTTTTTTAAATTTTATCCATAGATTGTATTAGTTATATTTCTTCCTCAAATGTAAACCTGTTCAGCACCCTTAGAAAGCATTCCCGAATTTCATTTTTAAAAAAAAAAAAATCTTTCAATAAGGAAATAAGTAGACCAAAATATTTTTTCCTGTTTCCTCAATCATATACATCACTTCCTTTTACACAGCGTAACTCCAGAAGCCCCAGCATTGCTTACACAGCTGCTCCTGAGGTGCTGCAGTGAATTCCTCTCTTGTCACCAACCCTGGCACCCTTCAAGTGCACTGCAGTGGTCCTTTCTCTTCATCAATAAACTCCCTAATTTTGCTGCATCAAGCCTTCCTAAAACTCGTTCGGGTGACGTTAAAAGCCTCGGCTATATACCCAAGTAGGGAGACTGGTTAGGCTCTGAGGGGATTCACCAGGCTTCACAGTCATCCACGTTGAGCTGAGCTCTCAATGCTGGTAGCACACCTATGTGACCGACAGAGAATACACATTCTCCATCTGTGAGAATTGACGATATGTCTACAAAGGAAATTTTGTTCAGACCTTGGAGGTCCTGGATGCCAGGCCAGGGCATCTCATTCCACGGGAGGCCCCTCTGCCTTGGGAGCGTGACACTTGTGGAATGAAGACGAACCTTCTCAAGGACTCAGCTCCAGCAAAGCAGTTCCCAGGGCACGGAAAGAGTAGAGACCTCAATCAAGATTGTGATGGTGAAAATGATAAACTATGGCAAGGAAAGGAATTTTACAATATGAATAATTGTGGACTTTGAAAGGTACAAAAATAAAAAAAATTCATGAAATGACATTTTCTTGGGGAGCTAAGGGCAGAAAAGTGCTACTACAGGAAGAATCGGAGACATTTTGAGAAAATCTGGCTTCAAGGAAAAAGATAAAGTCTGTTGGCTAGAAGTGATGAGTGCATCGTCTAGGGGCTTAAAGTCATGAACCGAATATGCCGGGTGGTTGCTCCTTCTCTGTTCCTGCCTGCCTTTAGCATCCTCCCGAAGTCATTCCCACCAGCGCCACCACAGAGTCCCTGGAAGCAGAGAGACCATTCCTTTAATTGCATAATCTCCAACTAGACATTATTTTTCAGACTGTCAGTAAAGTCAACCATTAGTGTATTACCACGAAAACTACTCTTTTATGATGCTCCTAAAGTTTAAGCTAGGTTTTAGGGCCCACACTAATAAAATGGATGCATAATATTTGCTTATCTCCCCACCCTGCCCCGTACCAACACCTGGAAATTCTGGGTAGTAAAATAGTTCCATTCCTGAACTTTTAAAACTAGAACCAGACACTAGAAAACACTAGTGCAACAGTGCCATCTAGTGAATGAACTGTTTCTATTTTAAAAAAAAAAAAAAGAAAAAAGAGCATGGACCGACCCATTTCCCAATCTAAAATGCACAGACGGGACCTGTGACAACCAATACAAATCATTGGGTTTCAAAATAACCCTTCCATGCCAGGCTAAACTGTCACGTTTGGGAAGAAATCTTCACGTACCTCATATAAATAAGAGAAATTAGTGGGAGTCCGTGATTTCTCTGTAGTCAAATGTTAGATACTCAGAACCTAGCCCTGATTAATGATAGGGTCAGCTATAGATTCTAATCTCCTGGTGCTGAGCTCAATATCTTCTGTGTGACCCTGCATTGATGGAGCTGTTGCTCAAACTGAGAGGCCACATGTCTGTCCAAGCCCGTGCTTAGTGCCTGGGTGACACGGGACAGTATTCACTCATGGGAAGTACGGACTGAAGGAAGCATTTTAGGGAAAGCCTAAACATGAGGTTGAGTATAATTAACATTAGCTCTTGTCTACTCTGCTCCTTGCCTTTATCTACATAATTCCCCAGAGGAAGAGGACACATTGAGTTTCTCTAAACAAATTTTCACTCAACAAATGTCGAGTCTGTGTGCTGAGTGCCATTTTAGGTCCAAAAGATGAACAAAGTTCCTCCGTGAAGAAACAAAGGGAATAAGAAGAGCTCTTAGCAGCAAAACAACACTGAATCATGGCAGGATGAGAAATCACGGTCTGGTTTAGCTATGACAGAGCAGAGCACCTCTCAGAATGAATTTGGTTTTACTAAGAGGAGATGAAGAACAAATGCCAACACTGGGGAATATTCCCAGTGCTCCCCAGCTGCTATGTCATAGAGTCACCTCATAAAGACGAAGAACTGCCTGAAGTAAAGAAGAGGTGTTCGCCTGCCCAAACCAGCATTCTCTCCCATTAGGCACACCCCTCATGCCAGCATCCTATGACTTGATCACAATTCTAATACCAGCATCCTATGCCTCTATCACAACCCAATGCCAGCATCCTATCCCCTTGACCATGCTCCCATGCCAGCATCCTATGCCTCAACAAAACCCCAATACCAGCATCCTATGCCTCGACCACAACCCAATTCCAGCATCCTATCCCTTTGAGCATGCCCCCCTTGCCAGCATCCTATGCCTCAACAAAAACCCCAATGTCAGCATCCTATCCCCTTGACCATGCCCCCCTTGCCAGAATCCTATGCCTCAACAAAAACCCCAATGTCAGCATCCTATCCCCTTGCCAGCATCCTATGCCTCAACCCCAATGTCAGCATCCTATCCCCTTGCCAGCATCCTATGCCTCAACCCCAATGTCAGCATCCTATCCCCTTGACCATGCACCCCATGTCAACATCCTATCCCCTGGGTCAACCTCACAACAATCATCTGACCCCAGTAACCTTACCACTTCCTTTGAAGGCCTGGGTTCCATTCCAGGACTTAACCACACTGACAGATGGAAGGTATAAAACTAAGCTTGCCCTCTAGCTTCTCCCATCCTCTTCCTAGCCCGGTTTCCCACAGAGATCTTGGTGTATTTCCTCTGGGTGGATCTGTGTTCTGAATAATATGGCAGCACTATCCATGTTCGGCTGTCTGCTTTGGGGTCTGTTGCCCATCATGTGGGCCTGCTCTTCTTGCACTTCATCCCTGAATTTCCCATAAACCAAATCTCAGCTTCCTTCCAAGATTTTCCAGCCTGTTTGTATTTCCAAAATCCCACATTACACTACCAAAAACAATATTTTTTCCTCCAAAAAAAAAATTATTTCAAGCCTCTATAATCCCACACTCTGGCTGGATGGTCTAAGTTAAGCAGATTACTTTTTGAAGACTTTCCCACAGTCCTCAATATTCCAATAAGAGTATAAAATTGCGATATAGTGCCTGCTATATTTCACAAAATTATTTGATCGTAGAAACCCTGCTCTGTAGTTTTTCCATGGTAATTCTCCTTACATAAAGTCTAATTTTTAGATCTGTCTGTGGCTGCTCCTCCTTCAGACCTTCCCAGGACCTTGTTATCTTATGAAGCTTTTCTTAATGCATCAAAGTTCTGCTGTGCTTTGATAACGTAGCCAAATGACTAATGCTACCCTATCTCTCAACACTCCACTCTGCAAATGCTTACGCCACAGCCTCCAGAACACTTCGGTGCCCTTCATTTATTTTGTGTTTTTCTCTTTTTGTTTTATCGGGGACCCCCTTTCAAACAAGTTTCCGGAGTCACCCTCTGGGGCTTGTACGTGTAGCACACAGTGTTTAACACAGGAAAGGAGGAAGACAGGAAGGAAGTTGGGGACAGAGTGAACCTGGAATAAAGTATAGCCCAAGGTGATAAAGATGACTCAGTCCATAAAGTACTTATAAAGTACTTGCTTCATAAGCACAGGGACCTTCATTTGACACACAACCCCAGTACTCACAGTAAAAAGCCCAGCATGGTGGTCTTCCTGTAGCCCCAGTACTGGAGAGATAGAGAGGGAAGGTTCTCTGGGGTTTGATGACCCTTCAATAATTCAGATTAATCTAATTCTACTGAATAGCTAGGTATTAAAAAATATGCCAAATAGTCTCAATAAGGTATAAGCATATTTGTAACTGCTCAAAACCCTTAACCATTGGGGAAATGCACATTATAAAGAAAATCAAAATCAGACCTAACTTGGAATTCAAACAAAAAAATATTAGGTTTTTTTAAAAAAAAAAAATACTGGGAGACACTGAAAAATGCACCCACTTTGTAAAGTCACATTAGCAGCAGGCTGTAGCTATCTGGTTATCTAAATGCAAGTCACTTTTGTAATTATTCCTATTGTTAATAAATTCCATCCAGTTCGGGTAAGGCTATCAACATGCTAATGTGAATTTAGGTTTTGAAAGAGAGAACTAGCCAATAGTCACATTTGGGGGTCTGGATTTCTCCCAATTACTGCCCCCAATTATATCCACACCTATTGCTGACATGTTTAATCTCTTTCTCCGGGCCTTACCAACAGCTCACGAGGAGGAAGGATGCTAGCTACTGCACTGCTCAGCAGAGTGTGGGTCCAATTTAAATAATTAGAAGCCCATTTCATTCCTCCTCTCCCTCTTGGTAAATGTACTTGAAAGGAAGCTGCACGCCTGGGCTTGATGCCTTTAACTTGTCCAAGGATGACTTACTGACCTCCTTTAAGTCTTTTTTTCTTGCCACCTCCTCCCTCTCTGTCCTCTCGGACACAGAGGATAATTTAAAGTTAGTGGATGATAATCAATAAGCCAGGGTCATCTCTATTGCCTGACTTAAAGGTCTTTGATTGAGTAAACCATTAATTTCTGCTGCCTGTTTGAGCCTTCCAGTTAACCATGTAACCTGGCTGAACCTCTTATTCTTTAAGTAGATGAGGACAGGAGCCCCACAGACGTGGCAACTGATGAAGTGATCCGAAGTTCACTCAGGCTTGGACGCTGTCTCCAGTTTCTCAAAAAGTAACTTCCCATCTCTTCAAGTAGTCACCGCCGCTTCTCATTTGGCAAAAGCTCACGCCATAATTTCATCACTTGACAAGGAGAGTTCATGTGTGTCATTTTCATGGATGACACGCCCGCCCGTGCCAGATTTTGTAGGGTACCAGTGAGTCAGCACACTCTGAACTGTGCTGCTTTTGTTTGGAGCACAATTCCATTGTATTTGTGAAACGATGATCCTTTGCTCAGCGCCCAGATCCCATCGATTGGAGAATCTTGGCAATCTGCTCTTAACTGCTGGCTTGCTCTGGGACTAACGCCATGAAGGTGAGGAGCACAGGGGTCTGTGTTCTTAGGATCTGTGTTTATAACAAGTTGAATAATTCCTGTGCACCCAGATCTATAGGGACCTCTGGTCTGGAATGGAGATAAGCAAGTAAGCAGCTGCCTTGGCTCTCAAGTGAGGCTATGAGCAGGGGATGGAAAAGCAACAGAAACTTTGCTTCAGGAAAAGCGGGAAGACAGAAAAGACATTAGGGACTTTCGAGGTGTCCATCACCTGTGGAGGTGACTAAAGGGTGACAGACAGAAGAGGAATGATAATGTTCCACCAGCAGAAGTAGCAGAGACTAAAGCCCCTGTAACAGCTCAGTGTCCTTAGGAACCTGTAAAGAGTACAATGAATGGACGCCTTGGATGCACACTGACAGTGGAGCCATGAGGAGAGTTAAAGTTTATGTGGAAGTTGGGGATTAAACCAGAAGGGTACTTGGTGGATGGATCTGGCCTGATATTTAAGAATAATTTATAGAAGTGTATGTTAGAGGAATGTGGGAAAAACAAGTGGAAGGAAGACCAGAAGAAGTATCCAAAAGCCAATGCTGTCTGTGACTACTTCACAACGTGTTACTTAGACTATTAACTTGGCTGTGTGGTTAAGACATTGTCTATCAGGTTTATGCACAATAAAGTTATTATTTTCCCTTTAAAACCAATAGGTATCTTGGGAATTTGTGAGACTATTAATTAGTATACTAGTATGTTAAAACTATTTTTTCCTCAATCTTTAACCACTAATTTTAGCATCAGTATGTAGAACATCTTTGTAAGGGTTATTAGTAAATCACCATTGCTACCTAATGGTTATGTAGTAATTCCCTCATTCTCTACATTTACTGAATAAAATTCAGGAGAAGAGTGCTTGGCTCGATGCTGTAAGCCCCAGGTTTAAGCTTATTGCAAATAAATACACAAGTATGTATACACATATAAGTGTGTGTGTGTGTGTGTGTGTGCATAAGAAAAGGACAAGAAGACTGAAGAGATACCTCAAAGAGGACTGGCCATTCTTCCTGAGGACCCTGGCTAGATACCCAGCACCCACAACATGGCTCACAACCATCTGTAAATCCACCTCCAGGGGGTCTGCTATCATCTGTGGTCTCTGACCTCCATGAGCACTGCACTAGGTGAACAAACAAACATACAAGAAAAAACATCCCTACACATATAATTAAGATAAATATTTTAAAGATTTAAAAAAAGATCTAAGTGTTCAGTGCTACCGGAGCGTATTGTCCCCTGGTCCTGTAGGCAGACACAGTTGGGGAATAGAGGTGGTGTTCTAGCCCATTCATACATGTCCTCACTTACTCCTTTATCAGTTCTCCTGACTATGCTCCTGATGCTCTAAGAACTGTGTTTGTATTGACGCTTCCAGTTCCAATCACAAGCTGATTCTAGACTCTTCTCCCATTATCTACACGTTCACATACTTGCTTAGTACCAGTACGAACAAATCCTTCAGTTACTGAATTATTAAACCATACTCCTAAAGGGTGACAAAAAAATCTAGAATACATTTTTGTGTGTAATTCATTTTTAGCATAATAATATCCATTTTAACATAATAATATCCAATCAAAATGCCATTTTCCAAACTTACATAGTTTAGTTTGTTTTCCCATTCACTTCACTGTTATGACATTTTTCATTTGTATATAGTTAATATTATTTAGTCCGTTTTAATCCACTTTGCACAATGCCAACACTCTAGTTGATGTATTTACTTTGAGAGGTATGTAAACCATCATTGTTCATAATTTACTTCTGACCAATTTAGAGATACAGACATCTAAAAGATGCCAAAAACAATCTGCATGTTTTATTATATGTGACTATAAAATATAATATTCCTTTTTAATAGTGAAGACATGAGTTACATAATTCTATGCCAGGATTAGAGAATTGGTTTTCCTTATCCCTTGCCCAAGTAGGATTTTGCCTCTTCTCCTCATCTTTGTGTGTGTAGACCAGACATCAATGTGAAGTATCTTCCTCCATTTTTCTCTAACTTCCTTTTTTATTGAGATCAGGCCTCTCACTGGCTAGCCAGTCCTGGAGTTCTTTTGCCAGGACTGGCTAGCCAGTGAGTCCCTGGGATCCTCCTGTCTCTTCCATCCAGTTCTGGGATTCCAGACATGCACCATCACTTGTAGTTTTTACATATGAGCTGGAGATCTGAACTGGGGTCCTTCTGCTTGGGTGGCAGGAGCTCTGCCCACTGAGCCATCTCCTTAGCCTCTCTCATCCACTTCATAATGATTCTCCAACCTCATGCTCTTGCTCCAAACCCCATACTTGTTCCAAATACAATCGTTCCTATAGTATAAAGTATACCACAGATAAGATTGTTCTTTTTGCAAACCATTAATGCCATGTTATCTGCTTGAAGCTTTTAGTTATCTCTGTTTTTTGGTAATTTACACTATAAAATGACAAGATTGATACTATATTTGTAAATACAAAGACCTTCCATGCACCCATGTAGACTTTTAATATTCTCAATATGAGTAGTTAGATGGCAGTTGTCCCTAAGAATTTGCAAGGATTTCCTCAAATGCAACCACAAAAAAGTCTCTGTTCCCAAAATAACTATCTATAATTTAGGAGAATAGTATGCAAAGTAGGGAAAATTGAGTTTCTAGGATTAAAACAGAACTATGTGACCCTTGGTAAACCTCCTCCTCGCTCTAAGCTATAATTCCCTCATTTGATAAGTAAAATAAGTTATATGCATATGATTCAAATAATACTTATGTCATCTTATATAAATACATTATTAATATATCTGTTATACATTACATTCATACTATATATGAAATGCATTCCTCTTTACAAATAAAGAAATTAAGTTGTTGTGAAAATAAATGTAAGCACCCTTGGGAACTTCTCAACATGTATGCAGCACTCAGAAAATGTCAGCCATTATTTCATGCCATTATCATTTGTCATTTAAAGTTTTTAAAAAGGAAGGTTGACGAGATGATGATGGCTCAGCAGTTAAGAGAACTTGCTGCTCTCCCAGAGGACACAGCTAGATTCCCAGCACCCATGGCTTGCAACCATCTGTAACTAAGGTTCTAATAGAGTTACACCCTCCTTTTGGCCTCCAAGGGCACCAGGCACAGGCATTCATCCAAGAAAAGCACACAGATAAATGATAGATAGATAGATAGATAGATAGATAGATAGATAGATAGATAGATAGATAGATAGATAGATGATAGATAATAGATAGACATAGATGATAGATGAATAGATGATAGATAATAGATAGACAGATGATAGATGAATAGATAGATAGATAGATAGATAGATAGATAGATAGATAGATAGATAGATAGATAGATAGATAGATAGACGTTGCTTTAAAAGGAGAAATTAACTGAATTTATTAGTTATTTACAGGTTATGGTCCAACTATTTTAACAAAAGCTGTCTCCTGACGGAAAGTCCAAGATTCCAGTAGTTATTCAATCCACAAGGCTGAATTTTGTAGTTGGTCTTCCTGATATGCCAGAATCCTGAAGAAGCAGGCTCTTATGCCAGTGAAGGAATGAACTTGTCAATGAGAGCGAAGGCAAGCAAATAAAGGGCAAAAACTGCTTTCTTCCATGTCCTTTATATGGGCTGCCCCAGAAGGTGAGGCTTCTCACATCAAAAGATCAAGATTCAGGGTGGGGCTTCCCACTTCAAATAATTCAACAAAGAGCACTCCCTCACAGATGCAGCCAGCCACCTAGGCCTTAGTTAACTCCAGATGTAGTCAAGTAGGAAACCAAGAACAGTCATCACACTATCACAGTTCAGATTAAGGTGAGCCCTGGATTCTAGAATGGGGGAATGCTAAGAAGAGAAGATACTGAAAAGAAGGTGACATAATATGTGGATAGAGACAAAGGTCAGAGTGAGGCAGCAAAGAGCTGTGAGGAGACACCAACAGGAAGAAGTTAGAAAGATGCTTCCTAGGGTCTATCACAGGAGCATGGTCCACTGACACTTTTGAACTTCTTGCCTCCAGAACTGAGAGAGGATTCTTCTCTGTTCTTTTAAGCCCACCTGGTTTGTGGTTGTCTATTGTGACTGTCCTAGAAAATTAACATACCTTCACAGCAAGTCACTTTAATGTCTGCCCAGAAATGTCCCAATACCTAGCATGTGTGTTGGGGGAGGCTGTTAGTTCTTTCCCGGCTGCTCAGACCACAAAATATACACACAGAAACTGTATTATTTGCAATACTGTTTGGCCAATAGCTTAAGCATATTTCTGGCTGACTCTTATATCTTAACCCATTTCTATTAATTTACATTTTCATGAGGCTCATGGCCTACTGGCAGGGTTCCAGCTGGCGTCTTTCTCCTCTGGTGGCTCCATGGCTTCTCCTGACTCCACCTACTCTCTCCGTCTCACTCTGTTTGGAATTCCTGCCTTGCCTTAGCCTGTTAACCACTGGCTGAAACGGCTTTCTTCATTAACCAATAAAAGCAAAACATAGACAGAAGGACTTCCCACACCACATGTGCATGGATGTCGTGTGTAGTAGGAAGAACAGTGGGCTGTGTCCTGCCGCCCGGCTAGCTTAACCCGAAATAACCACATGGAAATTGTATTAATTAAATTACTGCCTAGCCATTAGCTCTAGCCTCCTATTGGCTAATTCTTACATCTTGCTTTAACCCATTTCTGTTAATCTGTGTATTACCACAAGGTCGTGGCTTACTGAAAAAGATTCAGCATGTCTGACTCTGGGGACTCCATGGTGGCTCTCTCTGACTCTGCCTTCCTCCTCCCAGCATTCAGTTCTGTCTTCCCACCTATTTCAGTTCTGCCCTATCAAAAGGCCAAGGAAGTTTCTTTATTTAACCAATGAAAGCAACACAAATACAGAAGGACCTCCTACACCATTTCCCTTTTTCTGTTTAAATAAAATAGAAAGGCTTTCACTTTAACATAGTAAAATTACATATAACAAAACAGTTATCAAGCAAGAATTATAGTTACAATATTTATATCTACTTTATCTTTTATCATAACTAAGGAAAATTATATCCATTCTTCAACTCCACCAAAGACTTCAGAAGGATATAATATTACCTAAGTAAACAGGAAGTGATTGTAAGCAACTTCCAAAATTCTAGAAATGACAGAGACATCTCACTGCCTGGACAGTCACTCAAAGTTCTTTGTACTGTTGGGGCATCCATCTTTGGCCTTCAGGCCCATATTATCCAGCAGACTTTTCCATGAAGCAAGAAATTTCAAAGACAATTCAGTCACTTTTTTCTGGTCCTGCAGAATGTCTCGTAGACTCTTATGAAGCAGGAACCCCAAAAAATCATCTCACCTTTAGCGAAGTTCAGCAGTCCTCTCTCTGCGGGTTCTTTGTGTCCAGTTTATGCAACAGTCTAGGCAAGAGCAGTTTCTTGCCCAAATGGCTAACCAACTCAATAAGGAGCCTCTTCAATGCCCATCTTCCTCTTAAAGTAAATTGGTGCTGCCAGGAGCAGATGTGTCTCATTGTCATAAAAAGCCTTAAGTTATTAAAAAACATTTTTAAATGCCATATTCTGTAGTCTTTGAAAGATATAAAGACTGCCTATCTGAAATATATCTATGCACATCTATAAAATCTAACTAATATGACAACAAACTTGACTATTATAGATTATCTATTAACAACCCATATTTCCTAATTATACATTACATATTTTAAATGAACTACACAATCATAATACCTTAATCAAGATCAGAAATACATATACATATAACAAAATTGACCTTAAACTTATATCAACAAAGCAAAATTTATACCAATGTAGATTATTCATATCTATATCTATCCCCCTTTAAATGTAAAAGAACATTTATAAACAATATTTGGGAATATGGACACAGTTTTTTTCCCTCCAAACTGCTTCATGCTCTATGGGGGCGTTATTAATCAGGTCTTTCATGGTGTATCCTGTATGCTAGGTTCGTCTCAGTCACCAGTTGAGTAAAGTAATTTTAGGAAGGTGTTCGTGGTGACCTTTCAGCAGGGTGTGGTCTATCATACCCTATTGGTCTAGAAGCAATCCACAGGGTCTCATCTTCTGTGAAAACAAAAGAAGAACCTCTTTTCCAA
The DNA here is from genome assembly GCA_028555095.1 of Dicrostonyx torquatus. Lineage (NCBI taxonomy): Eukaryota > Metazoa > Chordata > Mammalia > Rodentia > Cricetidae > Dicrostonyx > Dicrostonyx torquatus. Next base: position 253,293 of record JAQHUG010000081.1, read on the forward strand.
AGCATCATATCCTTATACCCAAATTCTGAAATGAAGATACCTTTATGATATACATGGTGGTTTAGCTTAGCCCATACAATGAAATATATTTTTGTATTTACAAACTGTTTTGTTATATGTAATTTTACTATGTTAAAATGAAAGCCATTCTTCTTTGTTTAAACAGAAAAAGGGGAAATGGTGTAGGAGGTCCTTCTGTATTTGTGTTGCTTTCATTGGTTAATCAATAAAGAAACTGCTTGGCCTGATAGGGCAAAACTTAGATAGGCGGAGAAGACAGAACTGTATTCTGGGAGGAAGAAAGCAGCAGATAGAGAGAGCCACCACAAAACTGCCAGGTCAGACATGCTAAATCTTTCCCAGTAACCCACGACCTTGTAGTGACATACAGATTATTAGAAATGGGTTGAATCAAGATATGAGAGTTAGTCAATAAGAGGCTAGAGCTTATGTGCCAAGCAGTAATTTAATTAATATAATTTCCATGTGGTTATTTTGAGGGTTAAGCTAGCTGGGTGGTGGGATGCAGCACACCTCTTCTTACTACAGTTGTGTGCCTCCAGAATACAGTAAAATTACCCTAGCATTCCAGGACACAGAAAGAAGTAGCTGTTCACAACGCATGCAGTCGGAGGAACAAGAAACGCTAGACTTTGCCGGGGTTCACAGAAATAAGCAGCTGGCAGGAATCCAGGCTTGCCTAATGTCACTTCTCATCACTTCATTTCCCTCCCATTAGCATCACTGGAGGGCATGACTTTCATCTTTATCGTCAAAGATACTAGAAGAATGAGCTTTCACTGGTTAAGCTACTAAAACCCCATTGATGCCTTTCTAATCATCTCTCCTCTTTTCTACGGTTTCTGTATAGGTCCTGTTTTTCATATTTACTCTGTTTTTCTTTTATTCCTCTTCTGCATCGGACAGATGGAGAGACAGCTGATATGTCTGAGAAGTCAGTCTTACTCCCCACAGGCAACAGCTGTTTCCACAAAACAGCCCTGTAAATGTCACCACAGGATCCATACATCTCGAAATGGAGCTGGTCCCACATCAGAGCTCATGAATGAATCAGCAGTAGTGATGCCAGGACCCAGGACACACTGATAATACATTGTCTTTCCCAACTCTCAACACTAGCTGAACATCCTTGTGAAAGGCAGGAACAACTGGTAAGCTTAACACTAAGCAGCCACTCAGTCCTCCCACACAGGCCCTTGTTACACTCATTTGTGATCTTTTACCTACTGTGATTCTCAGTGCAGTGATGACAAACTATTTCCCCAAGTCACAAGTTCTGACAGGATGGACTTGGTTTTGTTATCTCTAGTCATCTTTCCTAGTATATAACAAATAGAATTCCTCTTGGAAGATCTAAATTAGCCTGCTATTGGCTGTATGTAAGGGTGGTCCTTATGCCCACAATACCAAATGGCACTGATACACTCTGAGAAATGTGTCATTGGGTGATTGTTTCACTGGGTGTGCTCATACAAACCTCAATGGTAGATACCTACTGACCAAGTTTATAGCCTACTGTTCCCAAGCCCAGGGTGAAAATAAAAAACAAACAGCAGGAGGCTAAATGAAGGAAAGATAAAATATGTGATCAAAACATGAAGCACATACCCTACGTACTCTATATCCTACAATAGATGTACACATCCATGCTTATTGCTATGTTAGTCACAATAGTAAGAAAATGGAACCAGATTAGATCTCCATCAAGAGATGAATGGATAATTAAAATGGCACATATATGTAATGCAGTTTTATTCAGCAATAAATAAAAAGAAAATTGCAGAAAATAGTTCTGAAAATAATGATGCTAATCAAGGTGATTCAGATTCAGAAAGACAAAAACTATATGTTCGCATTCATGTGAGGATCCTAGCTTTGAAAGATAATAGATGATAGAAGAGAGATAGATGAAAGAGAGAAAGAGAGAAAGAGAAATGATATATAGATAGATGATAGATAGATGAATGTGAGTATTAATAAGTCATGAAATTGAAAAAGGAGACCCTAAGAGGAGAAAAGTGTTGAAGAAGAGGAGGAAGGTGACACAACACATGTGACTTATACAGGGAGAAAGAACAAAGAGGAGATCAACAAAAATAAATTACATTTAAAAATTCCAAAATAAAATCTAATACTTAGAATGGGTTGGGAAGACTTATCAATGGTTAGGCACTTGTAGTTCATGCCTGACAACCTGAGTTCAAAACTCAGAATCCACGTAAAAGTGGAAGAAGAAAACTGACCCTCCAAAGTGGTCCTCTGAGCTCCACATTCATGCTGTAGAACACACATGCCCACACATGTCAATAATAAAAAATAAATATGTATATAAAGACATGATAAACAGAAGATAAGTGTCTGATAACTGTATAACTTCACATAGTAAAAAAATTTTTTGAAGTAAGAATATACTCTACAGGACAGGCTCCAAAACTATAAAGAAAACCTGTATTAAAAAAAAAGAATATACTCTAAAATACAATAGATATATAGCAGCTTACATAAATCAGTAAAATATTTTGTGTTATAAAGTACTATGCATTTTATGTAGTTGTATTACTATGCATTCATGAGGCAGACCAAGCAGTAGGCATGTTTACATAGTCATCACCACAAACACATGAGAACATACTTCACTATGACATCATGCTGTCTATGTCTCTAAGTGATAGGTATTTTGCATCTCTGTTTTAATCGTATAGGGCCACATCATCATACAAGAGGTCCATCAGTTCCTGAAACATCTTTTTGGCGCACATAATTGTACTTCAAAGTCTCTCTCCCTTATTTGCAGAGTTAGTCAGGAATGAAAATAGCAGTAAAAAATGATGAGGAGCAGTTCTCTCAGCCATCAGGAACTCTTCCTCCTCTTCACACTCCACAGAAATGTAGCCATGTGGTCCCCAAGAATATATGTGGTGTGTGTGTGTGTGTGTGTACATATACAAGTGTTTGTATATATATATATATATATATTCTTCCACCACTTGAAACCCTTTTAAAAGACTTGATGCCCAGTTTATCAGCCAGAAAAGTTGACATCCGGGCAAGCATCCACATAGCTGAAAAACTCCAGATGATCTCAGTATGCAGAAAAGTTTGTAGTACTTATGTGGCTATCATAGCTACAGTCTTACCACCAAGAATCTTGACTCATCGCACAAGCTAAGCAGAGTCAGACCTGGTTAGTACTTGTTAGGGAGACAAATTATCAAAGTAAACAAATATTTAGAACCTATCATGGCTCTCTGGTTCTGAAAAAAAAATGAAGATAGCATTACTCCCTATCAGGAATAGATTTTCAAAGACACAGGGCTTTGAGGTTCTTAGAAAAAGACATTATGCAAATATCAGCAATTATTATTGCAAGTTGGCAGGTGTCTGGGACATATATTTCCTTCTCTTTAATCATCCAAATGAGGCCAAATATCCCAGGGATGTGGAATCAACCGTCATTATGCCTAATGGGTACCAAGAATCACAATGCAGGTGCTGCGAGAGGTCGCGGAGCAATCACTTAGTTTACTTTTCCTACCGGGGCAGCAATCGGCCTCATTCATCCTTGTGCTTTATTTGCAGCATCCCCCACCTCCAGCAAGGTTCTGGACCACGGCTATTCACTTACAGCTCAGCTATGTGTGCTGCAGAACAAGCGGCCTTTTCTTCATTGACTGATGAGTAGGAAAAAAAAAAGAAGGCATATCCTTTCTCCCAGGCACATCAGCCTCATCAAGCAAAATGAGAGTTTAATATTAAATCACTCGTCTGAGTCTAATTCAACATAAAACATAACTCAGTGTAATGGTAAAGTCTAGAAGTGCTGAGATACCACACTGGAACCACCTGAGTCTTGTTTTTTGTTTTTGTTTTTTTTTCCCTCAGCAATAACTGTAGCAATAAAAGATTGGGGGACAGTATAAATATTTAAGGACCAAAATAAATCTTTAAATGTTGAACAACCAGGTTATGCAGTAAGTAAACTGGAAGCTAGTCCCGAGATGGCAGCTCGTCGAATAATGATAGAAACAGCAAGACCTTGGTCATTCCTCTCTGATCAGCGCACCAGTGGTGTTTGTCAGCTTCGAGGTAGCTTACCCGGCCGGCTCCAGCAGATGGTGTTTTTACGACCCTACATAAACAGTATTAAGTCATTTTAACTCTTTCTCCATAACTCTTTTCCAATCGAGGCTGCGGTTGTCCGCCTCTCATTTTCTAAAGATGCTCACAAGAAAAGAGGGCTAACGTTTATGGAACACCTATTATGCGCCAGACACCCTTCGTGGGGATTTATTAACCTCAATTTACAAGAACAGCTAACTAAAGGCAGAGCCAGGACTTAACTGATTGTTTGACTTCCTTGTGGCAGCCCCTCCCGCAGCTGCCCTCAAATTCTGAACCTCTGTTTTCATTGATGAAACACACATGGAGGAAAGTCACCAGCTGAAAAATAGCCTGGAGGAGGGTCCCCATCCTAGTCCAGACCCAAAAGCATCCAAATTAAGTCTGGCTTGTTCTGGTTTGAAATTACCACTCCTTAGGGGTTTTTAAGTGTTGTTGGATCTATCAGTTATTCTGCTTGGCATTTGTAAGATGTATTGTCTGTTTATTGCCTACTGCTGTGTGACACACTATTCCTAGCGAGAGCGCCAAAGTCCAATTTAGTGAGACAAATTTTGTTGCAGTTACTTAGAGGAACATGGGTGAGGGGTAACTTGCAGGAGCAGAATTGACTCAAAGATCTCTGTATCACTGAAGCCCACCCCAGCATGGGTGACAGCTCACAAAAGCTAAAAGCCTGGAGCATGCTGCACAGTCAGCAGGCAACTGAAGAGGTTGTGGAGTGTCCTTTCCAGGTACTTCAGCTGCTCTCTGCTTCTTTCAGGCAGTTGGGCTTATCAGTGTCTCTCAGCTGGTTTTATCGCTTTGTATCAGGTTGCAGAGGTCAGGGCCTAGTAAATTTGGTCAGTTTCAGGGGCATCCTGAAGCTACCAAGTTGTACACTTCCTGAGTTTAACAGGCTTCCCTGCAGAATGAAATGGTCCACATCCCCTCACAACATTCTGTTGCTTTCTCTCCTTTCTAGGATCATGTGACTTAACAAGCTTCACTCCAAGGTGAATAGTTTTATTTTAGAGGAAATTAATACACAACACCTATTTCACAAATTTAATTAATTTTACAATACATTGATTAAACTCCTATTTAAGCATTTCAGGAGCTCCAAACATATTTTTAAAGAGGTATGGTTCATGGTTCATGCAGTTGATATACGTCAAGCATTTGATTCAATTTATTAACTGATGGGGAGAAACCATATATAAACCCAATTAATAAATGTTAAAATAAGACTGCCAGACCACACACAAAATTAACTAATGTCCTACAGGGCAATGAACCATAATCTTTGGGGTTATCTCTTCCCAAAAACGGTTATTATTCACCTCCACTGGATAAATTTGATATGTTAGCCTACGCCCCTATACAGTTGTAAAACAAACCAGTCTATGAAAGGTGAGGTCAAATTAGGTCCTAACACAGGGAAGTATTTTCCGCTTATTTTTATTTGGGATAATTGATATTTTTAGGACTCTGAAAGAGAAGAGGTACTATAGTGTGTCTACAAAGGTCTGGGGTTAAACTTTTGAAGTTAAAAAAAATTGCATTTCTGTGACCATGATATCTGATATAAACATCTGGGGGAGGAAAGATATACCGTGGTTCATAGTTTCAGAGGACTTCAGTCTTCAGAGAAAGAAAGGAGTGGCAGAACAGCTCAATTCATGGCCACTGAAAAGTGTAAGCGTGCAGCTAAGACCCTTTTCAGGAGACCAGGCATCAACCAAGGGCCAGGCTACAACCTGTAACTGCCAACCCCTAGTGACTAATTCTACCTGTCAGGTCTTACAACCTCCCAAAATAATGCTAGCAGCAGCAACAAAAAAAAAAAAAAATATGAGTCTGAGGTTTGGGATATGGTGTCTTAGTTAGGATTTCTGTTGCTGCAATCAAACACCATGACGAAAAAGCAAATTGGGGAGGAAAGGGTTTATCTGGCTTACACTAAAGCATTGCTATTCATCACTGAAGGAAGTTGGAACAGGAACTCAAATAGGGCAGGATCCCAGAGGCAGGAGCTGGTGCAGAGGCCATGAAGGGAAACCACTTACTTAATTGTTTCCCAAGGCTTGCTCAGCCTGCTTTCTTATAGAACCCTGGATCAACAAACAGCCCAGGGATGGTACCACCCACCACGGACTGGGTCCTCCCCCTTTAATCACTAAGTGAGAAAATGCCTTACAGTTGGAGTTCACTGAGGCATTTCCTCAACTGAGGCTCCTTCCTCTGAAGACTCTAGCTTGTGTCAAACTGACACACAAAACGAGCCAGTACAGCTGGTAAAGTGCTTGCCTAGCGCGAACAAGACCCTGGGTGATCCCGTACACCATGAAGACTGGCTGTTACAGCACTTACCTTTCATCTAAGCTCTGAGAAGGTGAAATCGGGAGGAGCAGGTGTTCAAGGTCATCCTCAGTTTTATAACAAGTTTGTTCAAGACCAGCCGGGGCCATATGAGACCTTATCTCAAGGAATTAACAACATAATGAGCCTAGGAAGGAAATTCCATACTCAAACTACAACAGATACGTTCGTGATCAGAAAGGCATCATAAGTAATTGGATGATTATGTAGTATAAATTGTACACATATGAGCCAGAATAAGTCAATGAAAGAGGAAGGTCATTATAAACTGAACTCTTGTTGACTGTTAAACTCTTTGCTCTTTAGGTTTGGGGTGGGGGCACCACACAGCTCTTAAATAAATTACACATGAAGGCTTATTCTTACTTATGAATGCCCAGCCTTAGCTCTGTTTGTTTCTTGACAGCTTTTTTTTTTTTTTTGGTTTGGTTTGGTTTGGTTTGGTTTGGTTTGGTTTGGTTTGGTTTGGTTTTTCAAGACAGGGTTTCTCTGTAGCTTTGGAGCCTGTCCTGGAACTGGCTCTTGTAAACCAGGCTGGTTTCAAATTCACAGAGATCTACCTGCCTCTGCCTCCCGAGTGCTGGAATTAAAGGCGTGCACCACCACCGCCCAGCATGCCAGTTTTTCTTAACTTAAATTATCCCCTCTATCTTTGGCCTCAGAGCTTTTATCTTTCTCTATTTCTGTATACCTTTGCTTTCTTCTTACTCCATGTCTGGCTGTGAGTGGCTGGGTAGCTGACCCCCGAGTTCTCCTCCTTCCCTTCTCATTCCCGGATCCTTGCTCCCGGATTTCAGGTTTATCCTCTCTGCCTGCCAGTCCCACCTATTTCTCTCTCCTGACTTGCTATTGGCTGGTCAGCTCTTTATTAGGACCATCGGGCATTTTAGACAAGCACAGTAACACAGCTTCACAGAGTGAAACAAATGCAACACAAACAAAAGTAACACACCTTACAATAATATTCCCCAACACTGAGGTGATTGATGAGTGTGAAATAGGAAGTTGTCTGCTGAACAGAGCTTCATAAAAATTACAGGCCGTTCTTGGATGAACGTGACGAAGGGTGATCCAGATGGAAAGAACATCTTCACTGTAGGCACAGAGATGAATCTAAACCACACTGGTTCTCAATCACAGCAGCACATGGCTGCTACTTGATGAGCTTCTTAAAGTCCTGATTCCCCAAGCTATACATAGACTGACTAAATCAGACTTCTCAGTAGGTCATAAAGCTTCTTGGGTCATTCAGTAGGTGTCTCAAGTGCTATTCGGGACATCAAGACATTTCCTTAGATGCCCCCTTCCCTCCCTCCTGCCACTCAACCATGTGACTCCCATGCACATTAAAATTTACGATTCTTCGAGCTAGTCTGAGAATAAGAATCGCCTAGAGCACTTGATGGGTGGGACTGGCAGGCAGAGAGGATAAACCTGAAATCCGGGAGCAAGGATCCGGGAATGAGAAGGGAAGGAGGAGAACTCGGGGGTCAGCTACCCAGCCACTCACAGCCAGACATGGAGTAAGAAGAAAGCAAAGGTATACAGAAATAGAGAAAGATAAAAGCTCTGAGGCCAAAGATAGATGGGATAATTTAAGTTAAGAAAAACTGGCATACAACTTTCCAGACTCATCCCTGAGAGACCTGTTCATACTGAGACAGAGACTAGGCAAGAAAGAGTTAACTGTCATTCTCGTGGAGGTTTAAGCAACACTGAAAAGGCTCCTCCCCATTTGTGGGACAATTTGAGTGACAGTCCTGAATATCAGACAGAGGGAAGTAGGGCTTAATCTAATAGGGTTCCCTTCCCTAGGCTCACTTAGAATGACATGAGTAAGCTTTTCAAAAATTACTCCTGAATCCCAACCCCAGAGATTACATAATCGGGGAGAAATTCCTGACTTCAATCTATAGTTAGAGTCAAAATCCAGTATTTTCTCACATATGAAGAAATTGCATTTTAGAAAATGTTATCTGGAAAAAAGAATTGACCAGTATCAGAAAACCCTGGAGGAGCCTACTGATTGAATGTTGGAGATCAAGCAGTGGGTGTGCCTGCAGAATGGAGAGGAATCAGCCAATTGGGAGAATAAAGATCAGAAGCTAATAACTAGCCAAGATTTGGGAATGGTGGAAACAAGGAGGAGAGTTGTTGAAATTCACCTGTGAGTTTGATGGAGGTGAGAATCTGCCCCACGAAGGAGAGCTGAAACGGGAATGCATTTGATGGACAAATGTGGTGTGTTCAGTTTTAGAAATGATGGCTTG
>JAQHUG010000081.1:263148-280550 GCA_028555095.1 Dicrostonyx torquatus
GTCAATAGACAACTACCATTAAATAGAAAGTTTATGATACTCACAGGTCCTGAGAGGCGGAGCCATGCAGACAAGCATCTGGTTGTTATGGTTCCCACTAAAAGAAGCAGGTAAACTGGCAAAGACTTGACTGTGTTAAATAGCTCCAGTAAGCACTGGAGCACAAGCTGTCTCTGTCTACCTAGTACCCAGCCCTAGGGTGATTAGGAGGAGGAATTATAGTGCTGAGTGTGAGATCCGCTTATTGGGAGATAGAGGTCCAGAGGGCTCATCCTGGCTTGCTTTACTTGCAAATGTTACTAAAGGTACTCAAGGGCAAAGTGTGAACCTCCTCTAGGAATATGCCAGCCTTGGAAAGGGGCAGTCCATTAAGGGTCTGCAAGCCCCTTGACATTATATCCAAAGCAGAAATCCGAAAGTAAAGGACAGGTTTAATACCAGACATATAATTAGAAATATAAATTCAGAGCCCTCACTGCCACTGCAACTTCACGGCAGTTATGACAGCAACCAAGTTACTTAATGTGACATTTCAGACTCCAATAGCATTTGACAACACCATGAATCATGCCAGCTTGCTGCCTGGAGTGTTAACAGTGGTGCTAAGACACGGGACCACCAGCGCTCTCTCCTGTCAGGCTTTAGCGACAAGCCGTTCACTAAGGAGCCTCGCTACTTGAGAACTAATCAAGGAGATACTCCCACTTTCCCGTGTAGCTAGGACACTGGAGAGTTGCTTAAACCCTTGACTGTCCATCACAGGCTCCTTTTCCACAGCACCTGATCTGGTGAAAATGTTGTTTCTGCCTGTGTCCACAAGCCTTAAAGATTTCTCCTTCATGCCGTTTCCCTTAGCCCTTTGTAAATGAATGCTTGGCTCATCCTAGTTCACTTATCTGAAGTTCAGTTCGATATACATATATACCTTTAGGGCTTAAAGGTTAGTATTCACCTTAGGATATGCTTAGAAAAACTCCTTATAAAAGGAGGGCGGTGAACTTCTCTCAACAGCATGATGAAACGGGGAGAATGGCTTTACGTTGTTAAGTAAGCGACATAGCTACCATCCTGGTGTGGCTATGGAATGTCTCCCACTGCTTAGTCCCCAGTTGGTGTATTATTGTACAACGTTGTGGAGACTTTGGGAGGTGGGGCCTTATTGGAGGAAGAAGGTCACTAAGGGCATCCTTGAATGTTATGTATACCAGGACACTAGTCTACTTCTCTTTCTCCCTGCCCTCTGCTTCCTATCCCCACATGCTCCAGTTACCAGGATGTTCTGGCCAAAAGCGTGAGGCCAAGCAACCATGGGCTAGGCCCTCTGACACCACAAGCCAATGTAAATCTTTCTTCCTTTAAGTGATTTTGATAGGTATTTTGGTCGTGGCAATGCCAAACTGACTAATACAGGTAGGTGCCTGTATGACAGACACTTAGAACTCTGTCTTTCTACCTATTGAACAATTCCATGGTGTCAATAGAAAGTAACAGAGAGACTCCCGAAACTCAAAAAAGGAAAGTCCCAGGGAGACAGTAGCTCGGAACACTGGATCCAATAAATAACATCAGAGGAAGCAAAAGCAGTGACCCTTATCGCAAGCCTATTGTATGCCAGGCACTCTTCTCGGCACTCCCCATGTATTATCCACCTTCACTCAGTTTCCCTGGGAACAAAGCCTCCTGGTTACCTTTGTGGGCGGTAGACTTCAGAAGGGTCCTCTGCCTCCACTCACTTCTAGGTTGCTCTGTATATTAAAGCCCTCTTTTTAAAACTGCAACCATGCCTGCATTTGCAAAAAGTCTTTTGCTTTATTACATTTTTTTCTACCTGATATCTGTGAAGACAGATGAAGAACAAAATTAAATACGTGTTAGATACAAGGATCAGGAGCAAGGTCAGAAGCAACTGAGTGTGGGAAAGGCCAAAGCCAGTCCTGTCCCTGTACAGCAGTAGTGCCCCCAGGCTTTATCTCTGGCTCCAGGTCCAGAAAACAATGATAATTCCTTTGCTTGTGTTTGCTTGGCCCCTAACTATCTGTGCCAATGTTTTTCTCATCCCTAAACTGAACAATGAACAGCAAGAGAGAAGGGGAAAGAAGAATAGTCTCTTTTAGGAAAGCAGTGCAGATCTGAGCCTCAGTGCACTTTCTATCTCCAGGGCTTTACTCTGAGCAGGGAAGAGCTTTGCAAAGAATGCCCGGTGCGTCCCCGCAGCCGCAATGCAAGGGAAGTAGCCAGTATTGTTCTCTCCATTCAGTCAAATGAGAAACAGAGAAACTTATGGCGATCTGAAGGAGCCTGTCAAAGTCACAGTCAAGTTCTGAATGACTTAGCGGGGGAAATGAGGCCTTGGGAGGCTAAACCGTGGACTTGCAACTCATAGAAACATGGATTTACTGTGGAACCTGTCGACTGCATTTCATTAGAATTGGTGCAAGGTAAATCCAAGCGAAGGAGCTAGTATTTGCCACTCCAAAAGCCAATGCAACTACTTTTATTATGAGACAGGCTGTTGTATGGCCCAAACTGGCCTCAAACTCCCCACGTAGAATAGGATGGCCTTGAACACCTGATCCTACCTTAGCCTTTCTAGTGCTGGGACTACAGGCATGTGCCACCACACCTGGAAGCAGATACAACTTTAATAGAGCCTTCCTGCCTCAACACCTAGTATATCCTTCCATCAGTCTCAATGCAGTCAGTGGGGAGTAGACTCTAAACGTTCAGCCTTTTCCCTGCACACCCTAGCTTTCTAACCCTTCTGTAGGAGTAGGTTAACAAATGTAGAAGGGAATGTGCAGCGTTTGGTGCACTTAATGTAGCACGTATTTCCTCGCCTCTCAGGATATCCTGCTGCTGGGACTAACCTGAGCTGGCATCTGCGCTAAGACAATATTTCGGGAGCACAGGAAGTATCTAGGTTAATAGCTGAGAAACTGCGCCTGTCCTCCCTACACAGCCAAGGTGCTCAACAGAACACACATAGAGAAATCCTTTAACCTATTACTGAAACTCAGTCAACGGTAGCAAATAGTAGCCTTTAGACAAGGCCCTGCACAGACCAGGAAATTGTATTCCCGATACCGAGAGATTTAGCTGGTGAAAAACACAGTATTCAGGAATGAGGTGATAGATACCAGAAGCCTGGTTTTTGACACTCTCTGTAAGCAGGAAGAGGTGTTTAATTTTGATATATCTGGAATGACAGGCTTCTTCTACCTATAAGACATCAGCACCATCTTTAACATCGCCCTCACCAGAAGTCATTTGCACTCTGTGTTATACCAGACAAAAGGTCTGTGTCCCAATTTTATGGGATCTTACAATCTTAGCTATGCTACATTGACACTAATAGGCTTAAAAATACAACCGTCTTCTGCAATACTCATGGATCAGTGCCTTGTTCAGCCATCAGCAGAGAAACTTCCTCATGCAGCAGATGGGAACAATACAGAGACCTGAAGACAGACAATATGCAGAGTGTGAGAGATTTCACATTCAGCCCTAAATGGGATGTCTTCATCAAATCCCTCCCCTCAGGGTTCAGGGTACCCTGAGGCGATGGAGGTAGAAATAGTGTTAGAACAAGAGGGAGTGAAGAACACCAAGATAACAAGACCCTCTAAATCAACAAGATCATTGCACATAATGAACTCACAGAGACTAAGGCAACATGTATAGGGCCTACAAGGGTCTGCACCAGATGGGGTTCTGGAGCTGAAAGGAGAAATGGACACATGCCATCATCAATAAACCAGAAGCAGTCGCCAAATGATAGTCACTTGCAAATGAAAATTTGGTTTCTTCTAAGGGAGTCTCACAGAAAACAACCTATTTTTAAGGGTTAGATCGCATGCCCAACACTAGCTAGTCATCTGAAAGCAAACTTCATGACATCTTCGGAGGGTCCTTATTTCATGATGTCATATCAGGACTTTCCCCTCTTTTAAAATTTTATATTCTTATTATTTGTTTTAATTTTTATTTATATATTTTTTTCTACTCTCTTTTTACCCTGCCAGTCCTGTGCATATATATTATGGCTTCCAGTTTAGTGCTTTTATGGGATTCCCAAGTGTGTGAATAAGTGGGTCTTTGTTTTGTTCCTCTTCTTGGGCTCTTTTCCTTCTAGTTGTTGTTGTTGTTGTTGTTGTTTGGTTTGGGGGGGAGGTTGTCCTGTTCCCTTGGAAGCCTGTTTGTTTTCTAATAAGAGACAGAAAGGAGGTAGATCTAGATGGGAGGGGAGGTAGGAAGGCAGTGAGAGTAGTAGAGAGGAGAAACCATAATCAAGATATATTATGTGAGATAAAAACATCTATTTTCAATAAAGGGAGAGGAGGAAAAAATACAACTGTCAATGAAAACCTAAACCTGCATAAGAAATTATAGGAATACAAACTTGCAATCAAAATCGCTGAGTGATGGAGAATGAAGTTGAAGGCAAAAATGGCATTTTCAAGTTGATAACAGGATAGAACACCAAGCGTATAGAATGAGGGAACACTGAAACCCTCTCTTGGGGGTTGCCATATATTCCAAAGTGTGTCATCAAAACATTCGCGTCACTGAATAGTCATGGACTAGCCTGAGTTTCATACAACTGTGACACTTTGAAAACCACTTTCTCAAGGAAAGATTGTACTTCCGGAGTCCTTCAAACGCCAGGAGGAAGAAATAATTACAGTTAATCTCCACAAAGCAAGAATGTTAAGAAACATCCTCGGTTGTCTGGTAGGAAACACCTAGACTACAGGGATTGAGGGGAAGCAAGGATAAGTCATTCCAGGCTGCATAAATGGGGAGTGTGATGTTGGCAAGCAGGAGGGAAATTTTCAGATTAATGAAACTTTATTAATATAACAGAGCCATCTATTGCCTGAAAAGGAGAGTTACCCTTGTCCTTACTAACCAAAGAAAAACAGAGGGTGGCATGCCTGTGACCCTTGCCCAATGTGACTGCCAACTGCCAAGGAAGAAAGGTGAATATGAAGAAAAGGAACACAGCACAAACTCAGATCCCTCTATACTACATCCCCCACTGTCACCAGTCAGGAACTCCTCCACCAGGGCAGGCTGTGGATGTGTTTGTACATAAATACCCTTTCCCCTTTCCACACTACGCACTTTAAATTTCTGGGCTTTTTGGTTCCAAGCAAAACAGTCACATAGAGTGGGGAGATTCTTGTGAATATCTTCTATTTTTCCAGCTGTGTACAGGCCCTCCACTTCCTGATAGAGTTTGAAGAATCCTCCACTGTGTCATAAAAACTGCTCTCTGCTATAGACGCTCAAGGAACCAGAGCCTACCTCTTTTCTGCTCCTGAATAAGCTAAGGGGGAAATGACTTGGTCTAGGTCAGCTGACTTGGGATAGGCCGGTGGATGGTGACTGCCAAAACATACGCTGTTGTGAGGGTCACAAAGATGCTGCAGGAGTGAAAGCCATTCTTAATAGATACATAATAGGATGCAGACTAAATGACTTCTTCCTCAGGACCGTTACCTCCAACGCGGCACATAAACCCCCATCCCAAGTTTTCTTGGTTCCTACTTGTCTTTAAAGAGCAGGTGTTGACTCTGCTCTTGAATCTTAAAGTTCTTGATACCCTTCCAAGAAATGACCTTCTTGTTTACACAAGCCTGGGGTGGTTTCCGCAACTTGCAACTAAGAATACTGGCACACAATTAGAGATTCTACATTACCCCGTTCACACCCCTCTAGATCTTAGCTCAGCATGTCTAAGGAACCATCGTCTCCATGGCCCAACTCCCACATACCTGTTGAGAAATACACCATACAAGCATAGAAGGCTCCCTAAGTTCTCCCTTTGCGTTTCTCTGTCTTTAATTCCTTTGCTGATGTACTTAAAGCTTGCTCCTTTATCTGAAACTCTGGCTCATCAAACATTCCTGTAACACAGAATTCATCATGCAACAATTTGGATGCTCGGGGAGACACTGAAGAATGAGCAACCCAACAAAATGCAAACTTTTTCAATGTTTTAAATCCAGTGCATTCGTGCTATGTACCCAGGGCTGTTTACTTTAGTTAGCTTCAGAGGGAATCGAGCTTCTATTTGTCGGGTGTATGGTGTTGATGCTTCCCTGTCTTGCTGAGGTGTTCGGAGTCTTAATTAGATAGCGAGTATAAAGTGCTTTGACAGCATCAGATGAAAAGTGCTAGAAAAATCCCTAGAGGGTCGCTTCATTTTGTGTGGAAAGACACAAGAAAATTAGAAAGCCTTAACAGTCGAGCAGAGGTTTACAAGTAAACCTTTGGGTTTCTCTGATGTGTCTGTGTGCAGTATGGCATAAAATTTGAACTCTTTTATTTTCTTCTTCATTTTTATTCTTTTAAGTAAAAATGAAAGAATCATGCTAAAATCCCCTGTATGGGGGGAACAAGGTATCTCTGATGGGTCTGTGAGATTTAAATAGTCTAATTATTGTATGAGGATCTAGATCTTTTGAGCAAAGGGGACCCTACCAAGACTCCCATGTTTTGTTAATATTTCCAAAGGGAAGTTTAGAATTTAAATCTGGGCAGAATTGTAAGAGGAAACATTCTCGAAAACATGTGATTCCCAAGTAAGGAGCCCCCCTTCTTAAGATTGAGACACCATAGTCATATGGTTTTTAAACAGTGAACTGATTTAGTTGCTTCTCAGTAAGTCAAATCTTCGGCTTTAGGGCAAAAGATGATGGTAGATTAAATAGCAGTAATGGGGATTAAAATCCTTTGTTTTAAAATTGAAAGGCTGTGAGAATACAACTCATCATTGAGCCAAACTCCTCAAGTGGAAAAAGATGCTCAAGATAGAAGTTAACCATCAAAACTTACTGTATTTACAAAAATCTGCCATGATTCTACCTGTGAAAACAAAAATTTACTTAAAGGTTTACTTGCTGACAGTTTGGAAAGAAACATAAGAATGCTCATGATGATTTTCCTTGGAGACTAGAAACTTAATTTTCATTTTTATTCTCTCATGCTCTCAGTTTTGACCATGAACTTACTTTTACTTTACAATGAAAATCTAATTTTAAAACCAAAAGTCTTGCCATCATAGAACCTTCATCCAGCAACTGACGGAAGCAGAGGCAGAGACCCACAGTGGAGCACTGGGTTCAGCTCCCAAAGTCCAGTTGAAAGTGAGAGGAGTGAAAATACGAGCAAAGAGGTCAAGACCAAGATGGCGACACCCACTGAAACAGCTTACCTGAGCTAATGGGAGCTCACCAACTCCAGCCT
The DNA here is from genome assembly GCA_028555095.1 of Dicrostonyx torquatus. Taxonomy (NCBI): domain Eukaryota; kingdom Metazoa; phylum Chordata; class Mammalia; order Rodentia; family Cricetidae; genus Dicrostonyx; species Dicrostonyx torquatus. The sequence continues at coordinate 270,400 of JAQHUG010000081.1, forward strand.
AAAAGCAAGGGAACCAGCATAGGACCAAAATAGGCCCTCCGAATGTGGGTGACAGTTATATGGCTGGGGCAAACTGTGGGACCACTGGTGGTGATTTATCTCTACTGCTCATATGGGTTTTGGAAACCATTCCCTTTAGAGGGATACCTTACTCAGCATAAATATAGTGGGCATGGCCTTGGTCCTGTCTCAATGTGCTAGACTTTGTTGACTCCCCATGGGAAGCCTTACTATCTCTGGGGAGTGGATGGGGAGTGGGATGGAGGAGGAAAATGGAAGGAGTGGGAAGAGGGGAGGGAGTAGGACCTATGATTGGTATGTAAAATGAGAAAAAATAGTTTTTTCAAAAACAATAATAATTTTAAAAGTCTCATCTGCCATTTGAAACCAACTGCACCAAAAATTATATTAAAATTAATGGGGCTAGAAAGACGTCTCAGATATTAAGAGCACTGGCTGCTCTTCCAGAGGTCCTGGGTTCATTTCCCAGGAACCTCCTGGTGGCTCACGACCATCTGTAATGAAATCTGGTGCCCTCTTCTGGTGTGCAGGCATACACGCAGGTAGAACACTTATATACATAACAATAAACAAATCTTTTTTAAAAAATTAGTATCTTGGCATTATAATCTGTAAACTCTGAAAATACAAACTTGAAAATCAAGCCTCACACTTCTGTCTGCTTTATGTCTAGGATGGAGAAAAGAAACTGAACACCCACTAAAGGAACTGCCCACCTTGATGAGTAGATTAGGAAAGACCTCATCCTTCAAGATACTCAGAGCTCTAAGCCTGCCCAGACAATTTACCATCACAAACCGCAGTTCTTCTTATGATTCAAAGTAAAGACTGCCCCCTGGGAGAGGAGTGAATGTGGGGGTCTTCTCCCCCTCCCCCAGGAACTGTACATAGCCTGTTCTTTGAAAGGCTTTCTCAGTCGCTCAATGAAACATTCACCTTTAGAACTCATCCCTCCAACAACCTGGGTCATGGAATGGAGGTCTCATATATGAGCCCACGCTCCACAGGACCGCAAGTCTATTAAGCCACAGATCCTGAGTAATTACGAGGAAGAGGAAACAGGAATGCCTGAGGCTTTCATGATAGGCAGAGGTGTCTCCCCTAGGGCTGTATAATAACTATTATCCTCCAAGCATCATTGCCCCTTTCTCCAACCCCTTCTTTAATGTGAACGCCCAGCCGCTGCCAAAGAGCATGTTTGATCATTCTACGGAGAGCTCAGAGGGAGAGTAATTTCCCAGCTTTCTGCACTTCCTGCTGGCGGGACTCCAGAATCGACATTATCCCCTGGCCCCCTGCTAGAAGGGGAAAATTTTGAGGTCAAGGAGTGATTTATCATGTGGAGACGAACCTGCGCTTTTAGAGTTCTGAGCCCTGAGTGGTCTGTACCGAAAGACCCGCGGTGGGTACACCTTTACTGTGAAGACCAGCACAGGGGACTGATGAGAGGATGTGGCTGATCCCGCTGGGAAGACAGCCCTGCAGAGATATCCAAATCAAACACGTTTTTGAGATGGGGGTAGAAATTAAAGGTGAGGAGAGTTCTGGAAGGTTAAACAGGGGAACGTGTCAGCTTCTCTCAGCAGCGGGTCTGAGTTAGCATAGCTGCAGCGAATAGCTCTGCCTCTCCTTTAGTCTGTGAGTTCTCTCCCAATGGGCTTCCCGAAGGGCTCTCTCCCCAAGTAGAGTAGGAAGCAGCCTCTTCACCTTTACGGTAACAACCATTTAGCCATGCAGAAACGCCGAGCATGTCACAGATCCAGTGGGACATGGTGGCAGGGGCCTCTTGCTGTTTCCCAAGAGCAGTAGATCTGAGTAGAAGACGATATTGGTCACTGTGACCTTACATGAAGTGGTAAATTATTTTGGATCACGGTTTGAGGGAGTCACAGTCCACGGTATAGCGAAAGCATAGTGGGGTTTCTGGACACCAGAGGATGAGGCTGAGATTCCTGGCATTTAGTCAGAGCAGAGGGAAGACAGTAAACAAAAAGATGATAGACTTTAAAATCTAAAGGGCTGACCTCAGTAGACCACATCTCCCACCTTTTAAAGCTTCCACAGTCTCCCCAAACAACACTACCAGCTGGGGACTGTCCAAAACTATGAACCTTTGGGAGATCATCAAGTCACAACAAGGACTGAAGGGTTGGAGGTGGAAACCTGGCCTGTCGGGTTTTCATGCCCTGAGCTCACACCTCTCTCTGACAGTCTCTCTAGGATACAGTCACCTTTCCAAGAAAAAAAAAATCCGACCACCTTCAAGCCTAGAAATGAAGTAATTTAAGACAACATTGGGTTTTCAAATGAGTGGCATGTGTGCTTTGCTCAAACTTAGGCAATTTAACTTCCCCTGCTCTTGGAAAGAGCTACTGTACCTGTGATTCATAGTCAAGAAGTTGGGAGGGACAGCTAGTATGTCCTACAAGTGTGCAACTAGTATGAAAATTTTGAATATGTTAGCTTCAAGGGAAGCTAAACCAATAACAAAGGAACCACTTGTCTTCCCAAATAAATAAGACAATAAATTTCACAATTCTTATTTTATTTTTCCACAGAAAATACCAAGTAATGGCAGAGAAGAGTGTTGGTGGGAACAAGACACCACAACAGCCAAGAGGTATGTCTTGGGAAAGTTACTCTACCACTTCTGCCTCAACTTCTTCACCTATAAGAACTTGTCCCTCACAGAGCTCGAGAAGAACTTAGCACACACTGTGCACCTAGGTAACGTGGATATCTGCTCTACAGTTAATGGCCCCCATTTGGGGTTGGAGAGTTATGGCCAAGATAACTTTTCTGATACAGAAAATAGCATAGTTTCCAATGAAAAGAGTATCTACATTCTGTCATTGCTCTCTTAACTTTGTGTCTCTCTTTCATTTTCTCAACACACTGCCCGGACCTCCTTGCTGGTATCTCTACCTCCTTGTTTGTCTCTATTCTTTCATCATTATTTTTGATCTTGTCTGTCTTTCAAATCCACTATCAATCCTCTTCTACCTATCTCCTATTTATAGTGGAGCTCTTCTTCCTCTGCAGATCTGAACAAAAGTGACTTCAAATTTTGCCTTAATTTTCCACAGCATGTAAGATATAAGATGGATATAGTCTAAGCAATGCATAGGCAGGCCGTTTTTTAGTGTGTGTGTGTGTGTGTGTGTGTGTGTGTATCATGGCCTTATCTCACCTCTCTCTCTGACAGTCTCTGTAGGATATCTGTAGGATATATATACACACATCACAGAGGATACATACTCAAACCCAAGAGATACAAGTCTATTAGTGAACACATCATCTCAACATAATTGGCACAATACAGGTACTAAGACTGCAGCTACCAGAATACCACATTTTGTTTCCCAGTAAAATTCTTAATAAGTAGCAACAGTACACCTTAAATAATTACTAGTAGGTTTGGCAATGCATTGATCACTTTCACATCACTGTGACCATAATGCCCACTAGAAACAACTTAAAGAAGAAAGACTTGTTTTGGCTCATTGTTTCAGAGGATTACTATCCATCGTAGTGGAAAAAACATGAGCAAACAACAGAAGCTGTTGATACCAAGGTCAGGTAGCAGACAGAGTGAGGCAAGACCTAAGGGGCAGTTTATAACCTTCAACCTCTGGAAACCTATTTCTACTACCTCAGCCCTACATCCTAAACAATACATAGCCCCAAAAATAGCACCAACAGCTGAAATATAGCATTAAAAACTAAGTTGGGAATATGAGGACATTCATATTCAAATCATAGCAAATGCCCTGTCCCATTAAGGTTTATGGATATCTCAAAATGAAAAATGCCTTTAACCCAACTTAACATATCCCCAAAGCTTCAACATTCCCAACACTGTTCAAATGTCCACAGATCAAGGTCTCTTCTGATGCTCAATGTAAACTGTTAATTGTGAAGCCCTATACATTTATTATGGGGCCTCTCTCAGGAGATGCTTTTAAAAAACTGTCCCCTTCTTGTAGAGCATCCAAAAAAACTTTGATTCCACCAAAGTCCAACAGGAGGAACCAATACATTTACTGGGTTTACTTTACAGAACATGGGTGAGGGCTTGCTTACAAGAACATAGGTGACCTCCAAGCAGCTGAACCACCAGAAAGACTCACCCCAGCATGGATGACAATTTTCCCATAGCGACACAGATGTTAGATCCCACTCCATAGCTAACCTTTCATCATCTGTATACTCTAGGATCTCCCTAGACAATGCACATGCAATTAATGCAGAATTACATACAGTGGGATGGGTGATGCAGAGGGCAGTGTCCAGAATTTCAGATGACAGCCCACTGACCCTCCTCACTCCCTTCTTCCATGAGAGAAAGTCGGCAGTCAACAAGCCCAATTCCAGGATCTCTTTAAAGCAGTCACAGCTGCTTTGATGAAAACGATGGCTGTTAGACTTGGAGAATAGTCCCTCTACAGCAATCATTTAAAAGAAAGTTAAGTACTTTCAAGATACAATGACACAGAGAAACACTCCTATTCCAAAAGGGGATAACAGAAAGATGACAAGGAAAGACTGGACAAAAGTAAAACCAAACTCTAACAGGAAAACCATTAATCCTCTAGCTCCATGTCTAGCAGTCAGAGCACATGATGGTGTCACCTGAACTCCACCAGGCTGTTTTCAGTGTAGTCTCTATCTTTAGAGCCACGTCCACCCATTGCCTGTAGCTTTTCTTGGCATATTTCAACATCATAGGGTCTCTATTTCAACTTGGGCTCCACCATCAAAGCTCCGTGAATTGACCTCTCAGAGGATCCCTACAGAAAATATGGCCTTGCTACGTATTACCTAGTCTTATGGGATTTTCTCCAAAATCTTGGTGGGAACCTCCATAAACTCTTTTAATCAACTTTCCCACAAAATCAGTACCATGTGGGTGGTGCCAAGTTCTGCCACCAGATCAAGAAGTAGTAAGGTCCCTTGAACCAGATCTGCAACAGCCTTTGGGTACTTGATGACTAAGGCTGGGTAAACACTTCCTTAAGCAGACTTGGCCATTTTTAATCCAGTCTTGCTCAAATTTTCAGTACATAAGCAAATTGAAGATGAATAATTCTTTGCCACAATATAATATAAGTGAATGGCCTCTGATTCAATTCCCAGTGAAGTACTGAAGTTCTGTCTTTGTAATCTATATATTTCTATCAGTGTTCTTGCCTTTTAAGCTCCCACAATAATCACCTATTAAATTCTGCTTGCAGTATTTTAGGACTTTTCTAACCTGCATCTCAAAATTTCCCAAAATCCTTATCTCAAATCATTTCCATAAGTCTAAGAACCACATGATCAGGTTTAGTCAGAGCAATGACCCTGCTCCTGGTACCAATTTTCAGTATTAGTTACCTATATAGTGACAAAATTCCTGACAAGAACTTTAGGATAGAAAGTTTTATTTTGGTTCACAATTTCAGTCCTTCATGGTAGAGTACATGGTGGAGCAGCTCAGTTCAAGACAACAGGAGCATGTATCAGGAGCATTGCACAAATCAGAAATCAAGGCAGGAACACATGCCTAATCATAGTGACCTACTCCCCACTTCTAAAGTATATAAACACACACACAATAGCTGGGGGTGGACATTTCAGATTATGCATGTACTAGCAATATTTGCTCATCATTGTCATCAAGTATTATGCATTATGCATAATTACATTGCCATCCATAGGTTTGTTTACACATCCACAAACACTTTATATGTGATGATATTGCCATGGCTACTGTGTCATTGAGGCAATAGAATTTTTCAGCTTTGTCACAATCTTGCAAAATAACACTACCAGCTCCTCTCATTGCTGCATATGCAATATGCTATTGATCAACTAGATCATTATTCCCCACTATCATCAACAGCTTCCTGGAGGCCTCAAGATAACACAAAACACTGGATGCAGGAAAAACCACGCAGCTCCTAGAAGTGAATATCTCTAAAATATAATTAAGCCTGGTACACTCTAAGAAATCCCTTTCCTAGGACAGAAAAACTCTATGTTCCCCACCCCCACCCACTGACCAAAGTTCAGGGAGCCATAAGCTGAGACCTGTGTGATCATTTTCCTGCTTTCCACAAATTCCAGCAGGCATGTTAAAAATGTCAAACTCCTCTCAAGGAAACCAATCACTTCCTGGAAGAGTGAGAACAGATCCACTCACCAACAGGAAGACTGAGCCACATTTAAGCCTGAGTTATTCCAACCTCCATAGCAGGCCACAGTCTTGAGGGTTGCCTTCCCCCAGATATACCTTGCTCCATTCTTAGAGTCCTGTAGCTCTTCCTAGCCTCTTGTGTTCCTCAGATAACCACATGAGCAAATTAACACCCCTAAACCATAGCCCCCTCTTCACAGCACAGAAAAAACTAGCATCTCCCTAAAAATACAGCCTGTTCAGATACAAAAATCTCAACACAGACATTCATGGTTTACTTCCTTAGAGCCACAGCCTCTACGACACATTTTCTGACTATAGTGTGATCGAAGTTACCTAATAAAAGTGTATACAATTGGGATTTCCAGAGAGCAGAAGTAGACTGCCTTTAATGTCTAATCTAGCCATTACATTATACATGAAAGAAAAATTGCTTAGAGATTAAAGACACACAGTTTATCTACTTCTGCCCCTTCTTCATATGTTTTGATAAACTTGGGGCTAAGGTACAGCCAAAAATTAGACTCCCAGCACAGGATATTTCTTATCTGGCCAAGAAGACAGAAGAGGGGTGGGACTTGAGACCTAGCATGCCTGCATCAGAAGTTCTCTCTTCTTTCTCCATGATGTGCTCCACAAACAGCTGTCTCTTGCCCTTGCTGTTGATAACTGAACTTCCAGGAAAACCCTGGGTTTTCTATTTGATGCTGCTTTGGAGCCCAAGAAGTTTGTGATGCTGTGCAGTCTTTAAAGCTCCCTGACACTGGGGCAGGCAAGGTCTCCCTGTCTCCAAATGCTAAGTGCCTCATAGAAATGCCCCTTCTCTTTCCAAATGAATCTCCCATTTTGACACAAATTATGTAGAAGGGGTAGGGGAGGAAAGGCCCAGAGAAACAAATGAGCAACTTCTTTAAAAGCTTTCAAAATCAAATGTAAAATTCATTAAGAAAAATAATGGAAATTTTATGGCTGGTGCACAGATAAATTCATTGCTGCGTCTAAATTCATCAAGCATACATACGAGAGTGTATACCAAATTAATTGGAACTAACAGCCTCTGAGAAACTCTAACCAGCTGCAGAGTCAAGGTAAACTAGTTGGAAAAGAACAAAGAACTCCCCCTCCTTCTTCCATATCCCTAATTGAATTAAAGCCCAAGCTTTCTCAACTCTAAAGATGTTGAGAAACTTTATTCTTCCGTGATTGCCAAGCCATATTCTGCTGTTCTGGCCCAAGCAGCATCAGAACAAGACACAAACGAGAGGTCTTTGGATATAAGGAACTCCAGTCGTGCTCACATAGCTCTAAGGATGCTTTTAGGGAACACTTGAAGAGAAAGATACTCTAATACTTATGTCAGATGCTGTTCTTACACAGGTACCTGGACTAAGGAAAGAAAGATTGGATTGAATTAAGTTTATGTTACTTTGTAGGACAAGTTGGAGAGAAAATTCTTGACTGTGACAGTCTACTAATATTCTAGTTCTTAGTAATGGCTTTCAAATAGGACATCCAGCAGATGAGACAGTAAAACCAAAGGTATTCTGGATATGTCACTATAATTATTTATCTGAAAAAAAGAATGTAGAAACTGTTATAGAATCTCTAATGTGCCCCCCCAAAGACCCACATATTGAAAGTTTGGTCCCCAGCACATGGCACTATAGAGAAATGATAGAACCTTGAAGAAATATGTTCCAGTGGCAGAAAGTTAGTCCATTGGGAACATGCCCTTGAAAGAGATACCAAGACTCCAGAGCCGGCTGCACAACTACCATAAAGTGAACAGGTATCCTTCAGCTCACATTCCCACAAGGATGTGTTGTCTTGGCACAGGCCATCCAGCCATGGACCAAAACTTCAAAAATCATAAGGCATGATAAAATTAACCTGTTCTCTTTATAAATTCTGTGTGTGTGTGTGTGTGCGTGTGTGTGTGTGTGTGCGTGCGTGCGTGCGTGTGTGTGTGTGTGTGCGCGCAAAGATCAACCAGAGGCATTGTTCCTCTTCTATCCACTTGTTTTTATGAGATGGGGGTCTCTCATTGGTCTAGAACTAACAGAGTAGGGATGGCTAGCCAGCATTTCTCCAGGGATTCCCCTGGCTCCACTTGCCCAGCTTTGATATTACAAGTGTGTGCCACCATAATAGGCTATTCATGCAAGTAATCGGGATCAAACTCAGCTCTTCGTGCTTACAAGGCAAGCACTCACCATCTCCCAGGCTCCCCTCTTTATAAGCCAACTATTCCAAGCATTTGCCCCAAATAACAGAAAACTAATGCTTAAACCATTGCTTTTGAAGACAAGACAAATCCCCATCTACCTTAATCTAAAAGAAACTCTTCCTTTCTGCCTCTCCTCCCATCCAGATCTACACTCTTTCTGTCTCTCATCAGAAAATCAATAGGCATCTAAGAAATAATAAAATAAAGCAACAGACCAGAAAAGGATAAAGCAACCAAAACAGAAAAAGAACCAAAGAAAAATCAGAAGAACCATATAGAATCATAAAGAGACACATATATTTACACACACAAGTCCCATAAAGACACAAAACTAGAAGCCATTATATATAGCAAAGGACACGTAAGGTAACAAAATGCCCTAACTTTATGAGACAATGAACCTCCAAAAATGTCATGGAGTAGTTTGTTTTGCCAGGCGGTGGTGGTGCACACCTTTAATCCCAGCACTCAGGAGGCAGAGGCAGGCGGATCTCTGTGAGTACAAGGCTAGTCTGGTCTACAGAGCAAGTTCCAGGACTGGGTTAGGGTTGGGGGCATGTGTCCACTTCTCCTTTCAGCTCTAGGACCCAGTCTGGTACAGACCATTGGGGGCCCTGTGCATGATACCTCAGTCTCTGTGAGTTCATGTGTGCCAGCCCTGTTGAAAACACCATTCCATTTTTTTTCAGTCTTCAAATTTCTTATTTCTAATTATTAGAGGTCCTGTGCAGGTCTTCTGAGGTAAACAACTCCCTAGCTTGTATGTTCATCCTTTCTGTCTCTGTTTCTGTTGGGGAAGGAGAAGCTCAACCAGCCTCGGAAGGACATCCCCGCAGTCAGTGCAGCCTAGTGTGATGCTGTCCACTGACAAAGCCATCCTGTAAAAGTCAGAAGGACATCCCCACAGTCAGTGCAGCCTAGTGTGATGCTGTCCACTGACAAAGCCATCCTGTAAAAGTCAGAAGGTTTTCCCATCATAGATGAAAATGAACAAATCTCGATTTTATTTACACACTGTCCAGTGTATCCATATAATAAATATTTATTGACCCCGTTCTGTGTGCCAAGCTTACTGAAGGTCTAGAAACCCAAATAGGAGTGATTTTAAATAGTCTTCATCCCCTTTAAATGAAGAAAGTGGTATTCCAAAAAAGAAATTGGAGTAATTTTAAAGGAGATTCTGGGCAAGAATATGAAGGTAAATGCTTTGATAGTTTATACTTTTTCAAAAATGTATGATATCTAATTAGGTCTCCTGAGAACTGACAACTGAGAACTGAAAACTTCAGATTTGCAGTATTTTGTGTATTTGTTTGTTCTAACTGTATTTCTGGATGTCTGCTTAATTAGCTACTTGTAGGGAGTATGAAGAAAGCAATTGCATCCTGAGTTTTGTCCAGTGGTAGATTTGGAAGGGCCTCCCCATCTCAGATAGAAATTAAATTCTGTACATATAAGAAAATTAATTGATAGTGGCTTGCATACATAACAAATTACCTGACTCACAGAAGAGTTCTGAAAGTCCCTCCAAGCCTGACGAAAAAGTCCAGGATTCATTCATTATAACTCATCTCTACGTTCTCTGTGCCATCCCAACATTCTTTTTTTTCCTCTTTTTTTATTGTTAAAAGAAAAATCTACATTTACTCCCCTTGTCCCAGGCCCTCCCGCTCCCCCACTACCCCACCGCCCTCCCCCTGCTTCCTTAAGATGGGGCAGGATACC
>JAQHUG010000081.1:293289-317366 GCA_028555095.1 Dicrostonyx torquatus
GGGAACAAGGGGAGTAAATGTAAATTTTTCTTGTAATAATAATAATAATAAACCAAAGTAGATGCCAATAAAAAGCCATTGAGGCCAACATTGCCCAGCCAAGTCCATGCCACATTCTTTTGTGGCTCTCTCCAACAGACACCGCTGCCACTAAGGTCTGCTAGCTCTGTTCTCTCAGTAAATTCCAAGAACACTCTCCTCGCTCTCCAATTACAAAGAGAAATCCAAGCAAAAATGGCTAGAGTAGAATATTGAAATCATTTGAAAAGGAAAAGGAACTGTGAGTTGGTCTTTCAGTCTGCTCATTCCTTTAGAGGGTAGGGCCCCGAGGCGAAGACTACTTCATTCCCAATTTGATTTAGCTAGCTCCCTCACAGGTGCTTGTCTCATTGGCTCTAAAACTATGTTCTTAGCATGAACTTCTCCAGGCCCAGGGTAAATAAACATCCCTCTTCTATGAGATCATGTCTCCGTTCTATAAAGCATTTTTGTTCCATTCTCCAGGAGTTTCTAAACGTGTGCTTTCTCCATTTTGCAAGTAGAAAGACCCTGGAGAAAGGGAAAGACAGTGAAGGGAGAAGGGGCCAGCAAAGGCTTAAGATAAAAACATGGCACAGCACAAATCTCAGGCCAGTGCTGACAGAGCATCCGCCTTGGGCTTCTCTTGAAAGCAGCGTGTGCTTCCAAGACACATTTGTTCAGTCCCCACAGAAGGGAAACATGGTCAGCAAATCCACTGGCTGCAGGCTAGACATAGCTAACAAGTTAGAAGCAGAGACTGCAGCTCCCTCCTGCTCTCAGGCCTCTGTGGGCCTACATGTTGATTTTCTGCACTGTTTTATGGCTGAAATTCTTTCAGGGACTGTGAAATAAATGTCTGTAGTTCCAGCAATAGTGGACAGGGACCAATCTTAGCTCTTGACTGTGCTACTACCAATTCTTCAATCATCAATCTGTATCTTCCTGTTGGTCCCTAACTCCCTGATGCCAACTCAGGGGATTTGAGTCTTTTCTATGCCTGTCCTAAGGATACATCTTAGAGAAGAATCATTAACCAACAATATTTCTGCAAGTGGACAATACGATGATCCCTATGTGAACCAGGGAGAGGGAAAGATGGTAAAGCACTCTGGAAACATGCACTGAGGATTTCACTACAGGTAGCAGAGATGGAGACAAGGCACACGTCCTAGTGGAATCTTCAGAGATTACCCATCGCTGATGGCAGGGGGGTTTACAGTCAATATATTAATCTCTAGTCTATTTACCACTGTTATCAGATATGAGAGAGATGGAGAGAGACACAGAGAGAGAATGTTTGGGCACATGCATGCCACAGGTCATGCGTGGAAATCAGAAGACAACAAAACAACCTTGAGTGTCAGCCCTTGACATCTGTATAATGTTAGATATGGCTTCCTGTTTGTCACAGCATATATCAAACTAGCTACCTTACCAGCTCTTCCAGTTCGCCTTTCTCCACTTCTCCTCTCGAAATATAAGTGCTCGAACTGAACACTTGCCCTGCCATGCCCAGCTTTAAGTGGGTTCTAGGGATCCAAACTCAGGCTTTCACTCATGGCAAGCATTTAACCCACTCAGATATCTCCTTCACGCTCCAGTCTATTTTGAATTACTATGCTTCTCCCTCCATAACCCAGTCTGGTTAAAGGACACTATATTCCACAATATAGGTGATAATTCTAAATCAGGAAGCTGAGTCATTTTGACACAGCATGACTAACTACTAGTAAGACAAGCCTAAGAAAGACTTGCCACTTGGGGTCTCAGCATCATTTCCTGCCGTGGGAAGATGCTGTATCTCTCCTGATCTCAGTACACAAGATGGCTTGTAGCCTTCAAACACATGTCGTTTTCTTGAGCTTTAGAGTCAGCATCTCACAATCTCTCCTCTCCTTCTATCCATATTTAACTTCATAGGTCCCAGGGGGATCCCTGTGTGAATTGGAAAGCAGTCAAACTGGAAATAAGCAAAATAGTAAAATGCACATTTTGGGTCATAATCACAATCAGGTCCATGATTATTCTTGACAAAGGGTGGAGATCGAGCCCCCACTTTGTATTTGAGGAGTAATTTTCCCTCTGATGTCCTCTTTGCATTTTTCACCCACATATAGAGATATTTTGTTTATGATCTAACAAATAGAGCTTGTCTGAAAATCTAGGTGCAAAGCTAACCATATTTGTCAGCCATACAGGCCAGGCAGTGGTGACACACACCTTTAACCCCAGCAGCCACACTAGTCAGCCATACGGGCCAGGCAGTGGTGGCACGCACCTTTTTTTTTTTTTTTTTTTTTTTTGGTTTTTTGAGACAGGGTTTCTCTGTAGCTTTTGGAGCCTGTCCTGGAACTAGCTCTTGTAGACCAGGCTGGTCTCGAATTCACAAAGATACGCCTGTCTCTGCCTCCCGAGTGCTGGGATTAAAGGGCGGTGGCACACGCCTTTAATCCCAGCAGCCACACTAGTTAGCCATAGAGACCAGGCAACAGTAGTGCAAGCCTTTAATACCAGCACTAGAGAGGAATAGAATATACGGTGGGATAAGAAAGGAACTCGTTCTCTTTCCAGTCTGAAAATTTCATAGAGGTAAGAGCTCTCTAGTGGCTGGCTGCTTTGTTTCTGTGATCTTTCGGGAAAGCTTTATTTGCTATATCATAAACAAAATACCATAATACCTACATTATTATAATCTAACCAGTAGTCATAAGATCTATAGTTTCTGAAGAAGGAAGCTTCCTCTTGAAGCTTCAAAAGCTAGGAGCTAAAATTTGGCCTGGATGTCCATGCACTGCAGACTTCTCCATATGTCTTAGCTACTTTTCTATTACTTGACAAGACACCATGAGTAAGGCACCTAAGGAATACAGACCTGCAGTTTCAGAGGGTTCGAGTCCATGATGGTGGAGCAAAGGCATGCTAGCAAGAACAGCTGTCATCCTCAGGGCTCACATCCTGCTGCACAAACAAGAGGCAGAAAGAGACAGAATGGGGATGGAGCAATTCTTTTGAAACCGCAAATCCCACCCCCAGTGACACTCCTCCTCCAACAAGGCCATACCTCCTAATCCTTCCCAAACAGTTTCACCAGATGGGGACCAAGTATTCAAACAGTTGAGCCTACAGAAACCATTCTCACTCAAACCAGCATACTATGCTTCCCAGCTTCTGGGTACCAGGGAAAAGATAGGGGAAGGTATGGTTAAGACATCACTATCACTTGGCAAATTATCAACCATGATCCTCTTCTCTCCCCGACTGTTGACTGAATACCAGACCCTCTTCCTATGAATATCCCATAATCTTCACAAAATTTTGCCATAAAATTATTATTGTTTCATTAGTTTTCAAGAACATACTTCCATCTTGGTTGGATGCTTAATGAGTAGACTAACATTTCATCCTGGTTCAATGGAAAAAACCTAACACCTATGAATGTTCTCAGACTTTACTAGGTGTTAGGCTTCAAGGGAAAAGTCGAGTGGGCCATAGTTAAGTGTGTGCACTGATGAATGGGTCTCGCTGTTCTCTTGTTTCTCACAGACCCTTGAAAGAAACCTGGAGTTACTAACAGACACTGTCAGTTTTCCCTTTGACCACCTCAGAGCAGCCATGTGCCACAGCAGCCTGCCATGCAGCCATCTAATTATGACAGATCCTAGAGACCACTCTGGCCAGCCACTTACTCTCCTAGCCTGTCCTTGGTGTCTTAGGCAGACTTGAAGCACGAGTGCTATCCAACTGGTATAAAGCAGATATCCTCATACCTTCTTTATTTTTCCCTATACGATTTCTAACTGTGTGTGTGTATGTGTGTGTGTGTGTGCACTCATGCACGTGCATGCAGGTATGTTACAGCACATAAGTGGTGAGCAGAGAACACCTGTGGGAGTTAGTTATTTTTCTTTCCACAACACCCACAGAACTGTCTCCCCAGCACACTCTACAGACTAAAATTATAAAGTGAAAAAAAAAAACCTAATAATTATCCAATTGTGTCCTGTCTAGAATTGAGAACTAGTCATAATTTGTCATGTTAATTTCTAATATTTAATTGACATATTTATTTATTTGTGAAGGGGTTTTGTTTTGTTTGAGACAGAGTCTCCTATAGCCAATGCTGGCCTCAAACTTACTATATATCCAATGATGACTTTAACTTCTCATCCTCCTGCCTCAGCCTCTCACACACTGGTATTACAGGTGTGCACCACCATGCCCAGTTTTGGTTGGGCTTTTTGGAGGGAGGGTATTTATGTTTTTTAATCCCCTGCTATGTAAACAAGGCATGTCTATGGACTGGAGAAATTGTGAAATAGTTAAAACACATGCCTCTAAAACATGAGGAGCTGAGTTGGGATGCCCAGCACCTAGACCTGCAGAGATGAAGGCAGGAAGATGCCCCAGGCTCAGTGGCCAGATAGTCTAGCTGACTGATGAGCTCCAGGTCCAGTAAGAGACCCTGTCTTAAGAAAATTCAGGTGGGAAAGCAAGTGAAGAAGACTCCTAAGCTCAGCCTGAGTTTGCACACGCACATGCATGAACACACACAGAGAAATACGTGTCTATAATAAACAATTTGATGCAGAAAATCACAAAGTCAAATGTAATAAGCAAGACTCTAAACCAAGAATAAGTCCGGTTCGTGTTATGTTTAAATGATCCCACATAGCTTTTTATACCTAAGTACAGCAATAAAGAAAGATAAGTGCAAAAAGAGGGGGAAAGGAAACTTCATTTATAAAAAGTAGCTTATACTTATATAAGCAGTTTTCATTAAAAAATACTCATTTTAAATTTGCTTTGGCTTTAAAAGAAGTAAAAAGAAAATATGGTAACATTAAAGAAACAGTTGAGCCTCAAATACACGTTTTCCCACTCTTAAATATTTAAAGAATACCTCTGGAGTTAAGAAGTGAGTTTTTAAAACGTTAGGAGATTGGTATTTCATGAAAGCTAGTTGTCTTGGTAAGGACACTTCTGGTTACTCCCTACTGCTGGCTAAGAAAGTTGAAGACAGAGTCTCACATTTTCTGAAGATACAGCTCAGTTTGGAGAGTTCTTATCTTGCATACACAAAGTCCTGGGCTCAGTCACCGCGTGGCATAAACTACGTGTGGCCTACAAATCTCAGCACTTGGGAGGTTCATAGAAAGATCTGGAGTTCAAGTTCATCTCCCTAGCTACACAATGAGTTCAAGCAAGACTCAGTTCCAGGAGACTCTGTGTTCACTGGGTAAAGTGCTTGCTCCATGGACATGAGGACCTGAGTTTGGATACTGAGCACTTGTGTGAAAGCTCACCGGGGTAGTCTACAAAGGCATCGCCATACTGAGGAGGAGGGAGAGAGACAGGAAAACCCCTGGAGCCTGCTGGCCAGTCAATCTACGTGATTGGTGAACTCCGTGATCAGTAAGAGACCATGTCTCAAAAAAAGAAGGTGGAGAATGCCTAAGGGTGATACCCAATGTCAGCTTCCAGCCTCCACATATATGTTCACACATGAACAAGAACACTCATAAACACATACCACACATATACAGAAAAAGAAATCATAAATAACACGTGCTGTCCTTTCTCCCCCTTCTTCTGCTTATGATCATATTACATGTTTACATTGTCTGTGTTTATAACAGTCTCGTTTTGTTCATTAGACACAATGCCTAGACATGTTGCTTCGAATTCACCGTACGTTTTTATGGAGTCAGGGTTATCCAGCTGTATTTTACCAAGACTGTGTTCCCATTTCAGTTCATACCTTAAGAGGTTTTATTTGCCTGCAGTTCCCTCCAAGTTCTTGAAACTGCTGCATTCCTTGGAGTCTTTGTTCTTTTCTTATTAGGATAAAAACACTGCACATGTGGCCTGTCCTTATGTAATGCTGCACTGTCTCTGGGTTATGTGAGGTGTGCCTGACCCCATAACTGAAACCTTATGGGCATTCGATAGCCACTCCCATTTTCCTTTTCCTTCCTGCCCCACCCTTGTGCTTACCACTGTGCTCACCACATCCACACATTTGACTGTCTCATATACATGGCATCAGGACACACGTCCTTCAGCGGATGGCGTATTTCGTCCCAATCAATTTATGCTAATGCACAAGGCTCAACAGCACTCACTGTTTGCCTATGTGACATTTTCTTTACCACTCGTGATGGACATTGGAGTTGTTTCCATAGCGAGGCTGTTGTGGGAAGAGCTTAACCCTACAACGTCATTTCTCCAGGATGCTGGCAGCATCAGTTCTTTCGAATAGATCTCTAGAGCGGGTTTGTGTGATCACGTGGTACTTCTCGATTTCACTTTCTGAGACACGTATTTTCTCTAGTGGACTCATCACTTTGCACCCTCCCAGGAAGGACTGAGAACTGACTCTGCAGACTGACCTCTCATGAGGAAAACCGGTTCTGTTACTTCCTTAAGTACTTCTTTCATGGGCTCCCTGCACTGGGTAGGGGAACTGCTTCCTTGAGTTATTTGGGGGTCTGGTTTGTTGTTTCTGCAGCCCTTGGGATGGAACCCTCACATATGCTGATAAGCAAGTGCCTTCCCACTATGCTATGTCCCCAATGTTTTCGGGGTGTTTGTTTGCTTGTTTGCTTGCTTGTTTTTTGAGACAGGGTCCCTCTTAGTTGCTGAGGATATATTTGAATTCACAGTCCTCCTGCCTCAGCCTCCAAAGTAGCCAATATTAAAAGCCTGTACTACCAGACTGAGCTGAACAGCCAGTGTTTTTACGCTCAAATTTTCTTAGGCCTTTTATAGGAGCAGTTTACATGACAGCCATGCCATCTACCCGCATTTTCCTCAGGCTTGGCAGCCCTGCACAGACTTTCCTGCCTCCCTTCTGCTCTCTGTATTGAAAACCAGTTTCCTTTCCTGTCAAGGACAAAGATGGAGACAAGGGGAGTTGGGGCTAGAAAACCGTCTTTACTCCTCCTTCAAACACGTGTTCACATCTGAGCTCTGTGGCATATCATTGTACCCGACACACTTGGTGATGGGGAGCTGTTTCTACTGCCCAGAAACTCTGGGCTCTGGTGCACTGCTCCAACCCTATGCCTGAGCACGTAGGTCCTTTCGTATGCTGCTCCCTCCCAGCGTCATCTTCGCAGTTCCTCAGGCAGAAGAAACATACATATGACACCAGGTTGTTCAGCTTTCTTCTGCTCAAATGTGAAGTCCTGATAAAAAGCCTGGGGGTTTGCCGTATCCCCAGTCCAGCTGTGAGAGGTCAGGCTAGATTCCCCTCTCTTCCAGCACCTCGTGAGCCTCTCCATCGTGTCCAGGTTGGTTGATTCTTGTGTGTTTACTGAGTCACCTAATTTCTCTTCTTTTGCTAAGTTACTACTTAGCGAATTTTTCTGTTTTCTCTCTCTCTCTCTCTTTCTCTGGTAGATTTTACTATTTCACTATATTTAGGAGGCAGGAATGCAGAAGAGTCTGCAATTCAATTATGCAAGACTCTCCCACGGGCAGCCAGGATAGCGAGCCATTTCTGGCATATGACATGTACCTCTTTCCTCTGTCCCCCCATTCCAGAATGAGCATACAGGAGGCAAGGAAGAGCAGTCACCCCGATGGCAAGGAGCTCCTATTCGGTGGCACACACGGTGCCAGACATCCCAGGCAGGGATGAGAAGAAGAGATACAACCTGAGTCCTTCTGCGACCTCAGTACCAACTGGAACAGGCAAACCACAAATCAAAGCTACACAAACAACAAAGTTAAGATGATTTTACCCTTCAAGCAGAAAGGTTCTCTGCGGGTCTGTGGCGGTGAAGGGAACAGAGCTTGGAGCCGGCATGGAATGTGGCCGTGTGTTAAAAATGACAAGGAGAGCCCAGTGTGGTGACGCATGCCCGAAATCCCAGCATTCCAGAGGCAGAGGAAGGGATTCTTGTGAGCTTGAGGCCACCCTGGTCTGCACAGCAAGTTCCTGGCCAGCCAAGGCAACAGAGTGACACCTTGTCGCAAAAACAACATGACTAAGAGTAGATTCTGTTGTTCATAGGCTGCCACAGTTTTACAAAATGAGAGCCAGTAATATAGGAGGCCGAGCAATGGCACGATAGAGGCATCAATGGGGTTAGTTCAGAAGATTCTTCCCTGGGGCGGTGGGGGGTGTGTGTGATTGAACTGAAATGTAATGGATTAATGGGATGGGAGTAGCTGTGGGATAACCTTGAAACTACTCCAATTTATAAAAAGATAAATCATTCACAAATGTGAGTTCTTTGTTATTAATGTAAGAGGATAACATATTGAAAATATGAACCAATTTTTCCCCCAATATTCGCTTTCTCCTTCCTGACCTTCCTCTCATGCCCATCATGAAGCCCAGACTGATTTTTAGGGTGAAAAGAAGCAGAGAAACACAGCAGGGAGAGGAACAAATCACCTGGAAAAGTCATTCCGGATTTGTTCCTTCAAAAAGAGAGGGCGTTTAGGTAAAACAGGGAATGTGTGGGACAGGCTTTTAGAGACAAATCATGAATGAAAGAGAAAGAATTCCTTCGATTTCTAGATTTGAGAGGATTTTTCCAAGCCTGAGCCACAAAGCCTAAGGAGGAGCTAAGAGAGTGTGGAGGGAGTGTTGAGGAAGGGGTTCACAGAACTAGCCCCCAAATCCCCCGGGGCAGCTGTTAGATATTGGAAAGCAAGAAAGACGTTCTTTTCTTGGGAAGCTCCTGAGAGGCAGCAAGGCCGCCTGGTGTTTCTGGGACAGGACGTTCATAGGCAAAAATTACTCACAGATTTTGCTGAACTCCAGTGTAAAGGAATGATTCATGCACCGCACCCACGCCCAGCAGGGCCAGGAGGTAGTGCAAGGAGCTGATGGGTTTCAAACCGCAAGAGGCTAGCTGTCCCTTCTGCAAGCTAAATAACCTGTAACCAGGGAGTAAATGAATAACAGACGTCTCAAGAGATACCTGTGAGGCCAGACAATGTCAGAAACGAAAGGACCTTCCTGCGCACACACCACAAATACCCTTACATCACCCTCCGCCCCTTGCCGCACCATCAGCTCTAGAACAGGAAACACCAATTGAGCCAGGCGGTTTTTCTGCCTTCCTAGCAGAATCAAGGGGCAAAATGAAGTTAGCATGACTCACGGGACGATAAAGCAAGCTATAACCTTGCTCGCTTCTAGCTGAGATTCGTAGTAAAAGAAAATCGCCTCTGACAGACTCCGTGCGGTTCTTAGCAACACACTTGTGTGTCGTAGCTAGAAGATTTAGCAGCACAGGTGTGAGTGCTCCCCTGTGGGAGCCGATATTAGTGGAGTGGAGCCCTGCTCATCAGGCACGGGGTAGGGCCAGAGCCAGGCGTCTCTAACAAAAGGACTTGCAAGTCCACCGTGCCCGCTACAGGCATAAACATCCCCTCTCTGTTGCTCAGAAACACTCTTAGAAAATTTCCCTCTTAGAAATTTGGTAACACTCATATCTTCAGTTGTAGCCTGTCTACCTCCCTTCCCAACCCCCCAACGCCCCCATCTGTCTCTTCCTCTCCTCCTTCCCACTCCCGCTTTTTTTTTTCCTCAAAAACTGAATCCCAAGATGAATCCCAACAAAAGGAGTGCACGGTAAGTACTCAATAGAAAAGGGTCTGGTTTTTTAATCCTCTAGTTACCAAAATGTGTCCTACTGAGCTAGGCAGGGTTTCGAATTTAAGATGAACTCACCCTTGCTGCAGAGAGGCCTAAGTTTAACAGCTTGGCCAACTCGTCATAAAATTCTCGATGCCCAAAGACAGCTTCATGTTTTTAGATAACCTAAAAACATGAACTCAAAAAAAAAAAAAAATCAGATCCAGCTGAGTTCTCATTTCAATAATATTTTCAACATCTGGGATGGAGAATGTTTAATAGATTGTTCCCATCGATACCCAGATGAGAAGCCTGGAGGTTAGAATCTGCCGTTTTTAAAATATTAGACTAAGCTGTTTAGGCCTCTAAATGTGTTAAACTCCTACCCAAGGAGAGCTGGGTTGAATACTGTGAGCCATCTGGATAGAGAAACTGATTTCAAATAGTGGGCTCATGCTGCCCTCTAGTGGTAACAAGACCTATAACACCATACAAAGCTTTTTTTTTTTTTCTCCCCAAGGTAAACCTGCCTACATTATTACCAGTAATCATTAGAATTAATTACTATTGGCAACAAAAATAGACAGCCCTCTGGGTGTCTTCAATATCTAAAAATGTTACTAATTCCACTTAATCATTGTAAGTCATATTTGCAAAATACTATTAACCCAACGTTACCGATGAAAAACCTGGGTGAAGTTAACCTGTTGAACGCTGAAGCTAGGAAGTAGAAGAGCTGGCATGGAAGCCCAGCTGCATCTCATTCCCAAGCGTGGAAAGCTCCCACTATAGCACACAGTGTTTCCTTCGAGCTCATTCTCTTTTTATCACACCCTTAGTGACTCCCCACTGTTGTACTGTGGATCTGAAATGTCCCCCCCAAAGGCCTATGAATTAAATAAAGGCTTGTGCCAGTCTGTGATACCGTTCCTATGTGGTGGCACTTTAAGAAGAGGGGCTTAGCTGTCGAAAGTTGGGCTACTGGGAGCATGGTCTTGAAAGGAGGTATTTGCCCTGAAAGGACATACTAAGAACTCAACCACTTGCTGTCCCTTTCTTTGATTCCCAACTGTCATGAGAGGACATGGCATGCTCTAAAACCACGAGCCAAAACAACCCTTCCTTCAAGTTGATTGTTCCAGGTGTATTGTCGCAAAGACAGCTGAGCGTGCACGCACTAAATAGTGCACACATCCATACTCCACCAGGAATAGGTTAAGGCTAACCCTGATGTATCCTTTAGCTTACCGTTTAAAGGCTTCTGGCACACCCTCGACCTGAAAATGAAGGCATGCACTACTAAACAAGACATTATCGAAAACCTTGTGTGTCAAACAGTACTCGAGTTACAGTGAGGTTTGAACAGTTGGACTCCTGCTTCTAAAAGCTCACAGTTGGGTCGGCTGACTTTGTCCATCACTTCTCTGAGAGCTGAAACTGAACAACCATCCCTCATCTCTATGCTGTGGGCCATTTTGGAATATGGACCTCAATCATGAACATCCCAGACTATTAAAATTCCTTGGTAGCCGGGCGGTGGTGGCACATGCCTTTAATCCCAGCACTCGGGAGGCAGAGGCAGGCAGATCTCTGTGAGTTTGAGGCCAGCCTGGTCTACAAGAGCTAGTTCCAGAACAGGCTCCAAAGCTACAGAGAAACCCTGTCTTGGAAAAAAAAATCCTTAGCAGTTGGCAGCACAGAATAGCTTCTCAAAGGGAGAGTCAATGTGTCGTGTTTGTTAGCTGTCCTCATTAAAGCAGCCAGGACAGAATTTTTGGTATTTGGAAATCTGAATCCCAGGCAGTTTTTGTAACTGTCAAGGGACCCTGCTTCAAAAGACAGGAGCCCATAGTAAGACCCAGGATTAAAGTATAAAGACCCCAAAGCCACTGTCTGGTTCCTGGCTTAATGAGCCATATCACAGCCACATGTTCAGGAAACACGAATATGGAATGGGAAATTTGAGAGAAGGGCATTCATTCCATGTGAGAGATGTTCTATTCATTTTAAAGATTTGAATATTTGAATATATTACTGAAGTAAAGTTCAAATAGCAAAGAATGCAAGTCATTAACTTCTTATTTGTACAACAACAAGGAAACCAAATAATCACTGGGACCCTTTCCATCTCTAAAATATCCTGATAGGAAAAAATGCTCTCCTGCTTTTCTCCCCCAGAGGTCAGACAATCAATTTGAAACAGCCCCTATCTGGTTCTAAAACTTCAGTCCTCCTTTGGTGACCTCAAATTTGCATTCACTCCATGAAGATCTCCTGGACAAGGTTTGAGCCCTGCAAGAGAGCGTCTGGTTGGGTTTTTTAAAGGAAAGCTTGCCTCATAGTTTCCCAGACTCCTGCAGGCAGCCACACATTGCTGGCTGTTCTCAGGCTATATAGGGGACTTGCCAATACCTTTCTTTACAATCTAAAGGAGGTCCCAGTAGGTCCCGGTTTCCTGAGGCTGAAACCCCAGAACAGTGGAGAGGGGATGGCTACTGCCCTGTCTCAGGTGGTGGGGTAAGCACTAAAGAGCACGTGAAAAGGAGCCTGGCAGGAAGAGCCACCTCTCAAACACAGTGGGTCCCTGCAGCTGATCATATGACATCAAGTGTCTCCTCTCCAGAACGCTAAAGAAAGGAAAACAAAAACACAAGAGCCTTTGTATTTTCTGACACAGCTACCAGCAAGCATGCTTAAAGGAACAATATGCCTGTGAGGCCCATCAGTCCTCTTGGGGCTTCTCTGAAGCTGTCCCTGGTGGGGCTTCTAAGAACTGAGGATTCCCCTAAGACATGAAGACAACCCAGAGGAAGGATGTGAGGGAACACTACGGGTGTCTGGCCCCCAGCACGTCACATATGCGCCAAAGTTGGGAAATGCACTCGCACTCCAGGCTTATCCGAGCAGAGTTTGAGTAAGGAGATGCTGAAAGTCCCACTGACTGTCAGTAACCTTTAACAAATGCTGATCCTTCTGAGTCTTGTCGTCAGAAGAAAAGGAGCTGGTTGAGATTTGATGATATTCACGGAACAATCCAGCCTGAAATCTTCCTTTTTAAAAGAAAAAAAAACTGCAAAAGTGAACTGCCCATCCCAAGTTCCTTTGGTCTTCAAAATCAAACACACCAGAAGACCCAAATCTGCAAACTCTTTCTGACGTCCACCTGACTCGCGGCACTGGCCATGAGAAATTTGCTTGGCTCTGACTTACATGTCTAAAGGTCATTCTGTCCCTATGGCTCCACTTGTCAAGTCTCCTACTACAATCCTTATAACATGGAATCTAAAGTAAAATGAGACAAATAAATGAGAAACTGACTGGATTCCCAAAGTGGAGAGAGAGGTTTGCTGAGCACTTCCTGGTCCTCACAGATCTTCCCTTCATTGCATGGTGAAATGCCCTTTCTTTAAAGCAATTACAAACCATACATGCCCTTGAACTGGAGCCAGTGTTTCTTAGGGTTCAAACCCATGCAACGCTCTTCCAAACAGCAGCCTCACCCACCCACAGACACACCTGGGAGGCTCGGGTTCACATTCCTCCTAGCTGTGGATTTTGACTGAGCTCCTGCTGGAGTAAAGTGAACAGTTGCAACAAACCAGCCGCAGTCCCAAGAGGAGCCGCAAGATCCTGAGTTTCCCAAATCAGTTTAGTTAAGACAATGGCATTTGGCGGAGGGAGGGGGAGGACTTCTTTTCTATAAGCCACGTGTATTGATTAGTTATATTCCTCAATGTTATGATAAAAGTACCTGACAAAAAGCAACTTAAGGGAAAGAGGGTTCACTTTGGCTTTACAGTTCAAGAAGGCCCACTCCATCACAGCAGGGAAAGCAAGGAGGTAGGAGCATGGACTCAACCCATTACATTCATCCGTCATCAGGAAGTTCAATGGGAACAGGAGTGGAACTAAGCTATGCCACCTATCTCTGTGACTCCCTTCCTCCAGCGAGGCTCCACCTCCTAAAGGTTCCACAGCTTTCCCAAACAGCATCACCGTGTAAGAGCCAAGTTCAAATGTGTGATCCTGCTGGAGACACTACACATTCAAACCACACCACCAGCTGAGCCCATCCCATCTTTCTACATCTCTGGTGTCTAACTAACCCTTCACTAATACCTCAGGGAGGACCTTCTCCATCTCCTTGCCCCTGGGCTTGGCTGGCATTCTTTCCCAGCCATGATTTCACTGTAAGAATTCATCTGGGAAACCCCCTGATGCCATGGGGCTCAGGTAGGGGAAAGACACCCACGGGGCAGCCTGGGTCCTCACAGTCTGTGCTCCCTGAAGCATCCACAGGCCCCCTGATCCAATGCGGTGCAAACAAGCAAAAGATACCCACCAGGCAGCCTGGGTCCTCACAGTCCAGCCTGCCGGAAGCACCCACATGTCTGCCTGGCACTTTGTGGTGCAGGATGGTGGCCTGCCAATATGATGAACTAGTGGTGAAATGGGAGAGGAGATACATAGATGTCCATGGTCTATCCCACATCCTGTGACCATGTTGATGTCCAAGCACCTTGATGCCATGGGGGCCATGCCAATCCAAGTGACCAGTGCATCCACCAAGGCCAGGCTATGGGTCCATGGCCCAACAGCAGCCAGGATCTGGGCTGATATCCATGGCTCATGTTATCACAGGAGGTCATAGGAACCATACATGTTGAAATCCTGAGACAGTCCTGTCCCTGTCTGGTCCCAGGATAGTTGATCCTGGCCCTCGCTGGGCACTGCAGTAGGAGAGCTGTTGTTGCACCCACATTGAAGAGATGACCCCAGCACTCAGGAGAGATAACCCCACCCCTCACCACAGGCACAGGAGAGCACACAATGGCCTGGGCCTAGGAGAGCCAGCTCTGCCCCTTACCTGAGTGGGTAATTCCAATGGCTGGAACCAATCAGTTCAGCTACCACCCAGACCCACATCCTGGGCCTGGAGTTGGCTCACTCTGACAGCTGCCCAATCTGTGATCTGCTTGAATACACAAAGGGACTGGTTCTGTAGAACGATAACCACAGGGTCTCCATGACTCAGGGCAACAACAGGATATCCAAGAGGAGTCTCCATAAAGGATCAGTGATGGTGGTATGCCAGAAAACAGAGGCCTAGAACCAAACCAATATCCATTGCAATGAACATTTTGCAGATGGGGCTGATAGAACAAAAGGAGTATACTGTGCGACACACAACTCCCAATACCACTAGTATGAATGAAAAGGTGTTGGAAAGATGGAGGAGCAAGATGGGATTGTTTGGTTTGGTTTGTTTTCAACTAATTTTGGGGAGGCATACTGCAAGGGTAAAGGGCAGATATGGAGGAACTGAGAGGTGAGCAGTATTGGGGTGCATGATATGAAATTTCCAAAGAATCAATAAGGAATTAATTATGCTTTTAAAGAAAGAACTAATCTGGAAGCCACAGTGATGATTACCTAAGTTCTTGGCACTCACCCCAGCTTCTCTGTCTCTTTCTGTATCTCTCTGTCTAAGTCTTTCTCTCTGTGTGTCTTTCTCTACATGTCTGTGTGTGTGTGTGTGTTTCTCTCTGTGTCTTTTTCTGTGTGTCTTTCTCGCTGTGTGTTATTCTCTCTCTCCCTCTCTCTGCTTCCATGCTCAACTTCACCATTTTCTCCAAGACTGGGCTTCTGCTCTAGTGTTTCAATGAGTGACCTTGTGCCATTTATTAATTCATTGATTCCTAGTGTGCTACTGTAAGAACAGGAAAGTAGCAATTCTTTCACCCAGTAGGCTCTCACACTCAACTATAAACTGGACAACCAGTTTGAGCTAGTGTGAAATTGGTTTTCATAAGATCCTAATACTGACATACACAGACAAAGAGTATGTCCTAGCTACTTTGACAAGTACCACACAGTTACAACAACAAAGAATGGCACGACACTAGGTTTGTAAAATGTCTTTCGGCAATTCCTTCATCAAGCAGAGTGAGGGATAAAATCTCTGGTCCCATTACCATGAAGAAATTTAAAGATTCTCAAAAGGCCATGAAACCTGTGAGGTCCATGACTGAAACAAGAGGTGATGGAAAACTCAAGGAAACATCAAAGAATAGAAAAAAAGCACCAGGGAAGGCATGAAGAAAAGTTCTCATGATCCTTTGGCTACCAGACAAGCAATCCCTGCAGGTCTAAGAACTGAGTAGAACATTCCAGAGAGAAGTTCAATCAGAAGCATAGGAGAGATGTGGAAAAATCTATCCAGTCATGGACTGATGTCGTGAAGTCAGATGCTCCAAAAGAGAAAGGCGAACGCTGTTGGATATGCAAGTAGGTGGCTTTGTAAGCAAAGAAGTCCCAGCACCAGTGAGACCCCAGAGGCTGCCCTATCTGAAGATACTCACTTGATTCCAGCAACTGGGTCTGCTCAGCAGTTTCAAGCCCCAGATAACAGGAACTCAGAAGATGAAGGGGCCGCTCAAAACTACCAAACTTAGTGCTACCTGCACTAAGAGGGGAACTGTGCAGGGCAGGCTTGGGATGCCAAAGGACCTTGTGAGCTCCAAGAGCTTAAATCCAGAAGACGTGGGTTCTTTCTTTAGATGTGTGATCATCTCAGCACTGGGAATGTAGATGCAGATGCTGCCATCCGGCTCTGTGAATCTGTTGTCAGCAAGCTGGAAGGGAAAGTGATGGGGACATTCAGCGTCGTGACTTCCACAAGCAAGCAAGCTCTCCCGGAGACTGCAGATTGCTCAGGCACAGTGTCACACAGGCATGCTCTGGAATAGCGTGGCTACATGACATTGCCAGCACCCTTGTGTTGTCACCTTCTGTGGTGGTGTGCAGAGAGTGGAGAGGGCTGCTAAGCTCGCCAAGATTGCCTGCTGGCTTTGGAGAATGGTCTCATCACCCTCATTGCTCCTGTGATCCATTCCATGTCAGGGTCGTAGAGCAGCTCTATGCGTATACATGCAGTGTGTGACTGCTCACATTGTCCTTCAGAACCACGGTGACCTCATCATCAGCGCAGGCTGTATGGCAAGTGAGCCACGCCCCTTTCACAAAACTCAGGCTTTCACATAGCACTATGAGACAAAACTGACTACGCGCAAGATCATGACCTTTAGTGACTTCCCTGGCCATTTTTATTACTACCGATATACTCAGGTAGTACTGTTTATGGAGATGCCTTCAGTGGACAGTCAAGCCAAGGGCCATGATGAAGTTCAACACAATCTTAGTTGAACATTCTTTAGCTCAAACGTCTTGCCTCTTTGACAGTACTGTCCTTAGCAAATTTGACATAATTGATGGCAAGTTGAAGACTTCTATTGCTATCACCATACATCACAAGCAAAACTATCATCTGTGGGCACTGAAAATCTACCCAGTCTCAATAGTAAGGCCAGAGTGACCACCCTCACAAAAATGTCATAGGGCTTTTTCCTAATACCAAACTTTCCCCAAAGCCCTTTTCCTATATCAAGAATGCACTGAGCAGCACGTGAACAACTGGTCTTTGGTGTCTCTCTACCGACACATAGCTCTTTCTAGCCCCACTTCCTGCTCAGCCCAGCTGCTACTTGCAAAGAGGAGAGAATCATGGTACAGTGTCTGCAGCCTCCTTCTACCCACTCGTTCAGTCTCACAGCTCTTGTTCAATGGTTAGAAGACAACACCTAGAACTTTGCTACATAGTGTGAATATAGAGCCATCAGAACTGAGAATCAGACTGAAGTCTCAGTTCCACTAAGTTAAGAGATGCCTAGAGGCCCCTCTGAATCTTGACTGGCACTTCTCACTAGAACGCACAGGTTCCAGGACCAGAATGACAGTTACCTCACTCTGACAGTGTGTGGTGGTCTTTTCTTAATAGCTGCAAATTCTAAATCCGATGATGACCTCCACCTATTTTTACCCAAAGCATCAGCTAGGCCTTGTCACAAAGGGGTCAAAGGTGATCTCCCCATTTCCCTCTGAAATAAAGAATGCTGAGATGTACTGGTGCATTGAGTCCTTCAACTCTTCATTGCTCTCGGAATCCAGACATGAGCTTTCTATGTCCACCTTTCTGGGAGAAAGCCAGTCATCGGAAGGACTTCCTTGGGCCCTACTCTTGACCTCCTGAACAGATTGGCATGTTTCCTCATCCCTTTCTCCTGCTGTTCCTGTTGTTAGAACTTGTCTTGTAGCTTCATATTACAGATGTGCTCTTACTGCAATAAAGAGAGGGCTGGTGCCCCCAAAATACATAACGTATATAAGAAAATGAGTTTCATATACTGCCTTTTGGGTTGTATATGGGAAGAGAAAAGAAGAAACAAAGAATTGACCCAGCCATCTCTTACTTCCAGTGAGGAGTATCAGGTTCTGCCTCCTTCTTAACTCCCTCCGAGTCAACATCTCCAACATCTCTGACAGCCTCATCAAACTCCATCAAGCCATCCTTTCAAAAGGAGTGAAACTTATTTTTAATACCAGAGATTGCAAGGCTCCTGCAAGGTGAAGAATTCTGGAATGGGAGCTGGAGAGAGGCCTCAGTAGTTAAGAGCGCATGCTGCTCTTCCAGAGTTTGGTCCCAGCACCCCATCAGGAGGCTCACAACCACCTGCAACTCTAGTTCTAGGGGATTTGACATCCTCTTTTGGCAGCAACAAGCAGAGCTTTCAGACAGCAGAGTAAGGCTAATATTTTTATCTGGTTCCTGTCTCATTTCTTAGGAGATTCTGAACCCATGGGGGAAATGGAATTTATTACCTTGTCAAAGCCTCAACAGAAAATTATTATTAAATGGATAATACAATACATTATTCAAATTAACTATAAATTGGCATTATAACAGGGGATGTAACAGGAAAATGACTGTTCATTTGAGAGTGAATAGCTGAGTTACATGCAGACTTTGAGCTACAAAGAAAGTAAGTTTTCTGGCAGGAGAATATAATCATTCTTCACTTGAACAAAATTCGCATACTATCTTAGAGGTCAGGGCCTTGAAGCAGCTTTTGTATTTTTACTGGCGGTGGTGTTTTCAACCTATGCATTTTTTGGCTACTGTCTAATGAATCTAAATGTATGTTTTATTTAACTAATGATTCTTCAAATGGAAGAACAAAGATGAATAAACTCTCAACTCTGAGTCTATCCTTTGACCCATGTAGTTCTGATTCTAGGTGAAGCGCTGTCCTGATTCAAGCAAAAGAGGACTAATACTAGATCCTACAAGGTATACAAAAACCTGCAAATGTTTGGGCTGTGGCCCTGTGTGACCTTCAACCTGGACACCCTTTACAGCTAACACCACCTGAGTTTGAAAATGAGTCTGTCCATTTTTTCCCAAAGGCCCACGAACAGAAAGTATCCATACTCTGATGTTCTGAAAAACTTTGGGCTTCCCTGAGTCCAATATTAGTACACATAGATTCTATGAAACACCACGGATTAATTTGTCCCTGTCAAAGACTCTAAATGTAATAGATTCTCTCAAAATTTATTTCTCAGTAGTTGACAAAATTTTTGAGTCACTACATACCCTGAACAACTCTGAAGAATCTTACAACTTTCAGTACATTCACAGCACCTGTAGAATGTCAAAGGGATGCTCTTCAACATTAAACAGTACATGTTACTTCCGAGGGTGCGGAATTGAGGGTGTTGGGGATCAACCAATGCCTTGGGACTGAGTTGACCACAGATATATACCACTGGATATATATTACTCTGGAATTTATATAAACCAATCTCAAAAGGACAAGTATTAAGCTTGACTGATTGTTCACATTGATAACTAGATTGATAATAGATGTTTAAATTATAAATTATCTTTACAATTAAACTGAGTGTGATTCATTTATCTTTTTAAAAAATATCAAATGTTTCATTTTCCCAACCAAACTAAAAAACACATCAAGAAATTATTCAACATTATCAAATGAGCTTCATTTCAGAGATGCTGGAATGGTTCAACATATGTAAAACAATAAACATGATACATTACATAAACAGACTCAAGGACAGAAACCACGGGATTATCTCAACAGATGCAGAAAAAGGCCTTTAACAAAAATCCTATCTCTCTCTGTGATAAATGTCCAAGAATCCAGTGATACAGGGGATGTATCTCAACATAATAGAGGCAATAGACAACAAACCCACAGCCAACATCATGTTAAATAGAGAAAAGCCCAAAGCCATTCCACTAAACTTAGGAATAAGACAAGGATGTTCACCCTCACCCTCACTGCTCAACGCAGTGCCTAAGTTTTAGCTCATGCAATATGACAGTGAATGAGAAAGGGGAATACACATAGAAAAAGAATAAATCAAAATATCCTTATTTGCAGATAATATACTTCTATACATAAAGACCCTAAAGATTCCACCAGAAAACTCCTGAAAAGGATAAATGCATTCAGAGGAGTGCAAGGTTACAAAATTGACACACAAAAATCAGAAGTCTTTCTAGATACAAATGACATCCATAACAAGAAAATATCAGAAGTACAAATCCTTTCACAATAGCTTTAAAAGTCTTGGAACTAATCTAACTAAAGAAGCTAAAAATTTTATAATAAATTTTAAAACATGGAAGAAAGAAATTGAAGATATCAAAATATGGAAAGACTTTCCAGGCTCATGGATTGATAGGATTAACATTGTGAAAATAACCTAGAAGCAGTTTACAGACTCAATGTTATCCCAATCAAAAGTTTAAAAAAAAAAACAGTCTTAAATTTTATTTGAAACACACGCAAAGCAGAAGAACAAAAACAACCCTGAGTGATAAATCAATGGCTGAAGATATCGTCACTCTTGTTTGAAGTTACACCAGGCAGCTATAGTAATGAAAACTGCATGACACTGGCATAAAAACAGACATTTTGATCAATGGACTAGAACTGGGGACCCAGGTTCCTACAACCATCTCATTTGATTCCAAGAAACCAACAATACACTCTGGAAAAGGACAGCATCTTCAACAAATAGAACTGATCAAACTAGGTAGCCAAATGTAAAAGAATGAAAATAACTCATTACCTCTCATCCTGTACAAAACTCAACTCCAACGAGATCAAAGACCTTGACATAAGACCCGCTACCGTGACTCTAATAGAAATGTGTGAGAACTCATTGCCACACTAAAGAACTTTCTGAGCAGGACCTTGATTGCAACTAAAAAATGGGCTACATGAGGCTTTCATACAACAAAGGAAATCATCATTCAAGTGAAAAAGCAGCCTGAAGAATGGAAAAAAATATTTAGCAGATAGATATTTGACAGAGGGTTAGCATCTGGACTATACAAAGAACTCAAAAATCTTGACAGCAAGAAAATAAGCCAATTAAAAAATAGGACATGGAACTAAACAGAGAGCTCTCAAGGACAAAACATGAATGGCTGAAAAACACTTTAAATGTTCAACATCTTTAGCCATCAGGAAAGTGCAAATTAAAACTATTTTGAGATTTCATCTTACCCCACCAGAATGGCCAAGATCAAAGAAATGAATGATAATGGATGCTAGCGAGGATGCAGGAAAAAAAGGAAAAACTTATTTGTTGTAGGCAGGAGTACAAATTGGTACAATCACTATGGAAAGAGTATAAAGGTTCCTCAAAAAGCTACAAATAGATCTACCTCATGATCCGGTTATATCACTTTTGGCTCTGTTCCCAAAGGACTCTACATCCTACTATAGAGAGACCGTGCATCTATGTTCATTGCTGTTTTACTCACAGTAGGAAGGAAATGGAAACAGTCTAGATATCCATCAGCTGATGAATGGATAAGGAAAATGCAGTTCATTTACCCAGTAGAATTTCATTCAGCTTGAAATAGGCAAGAAATAACCAGAACTGGAAACAAACATTATGAGTGATGTAACCCAAACCGAGGAAGACAAATATACATTTTCTCTCATCTGTGGATGCGATCTTCCAATCATCAGGTATGTGTGCTCCACTTGGAGTACATGCAGAGGTCAGGAAATCAGTAAGAGGACATGAGAAGGCCTTTCAAGAGAGGGGAGATAATACAGAGTGATATAAGGGCTTGAAGAGGAATAATGGAAGAGGAAATGGGCGGAAGAGGAGAGGAGAGGATAAAGGATGGAATGCCAAAAGGGATAACTAACACTAAAGACATTTTGAAATGGCATCTAGAAACTGACTTTAGTAGATGCTAACACACATGCATATGAAAGAGAGAGAGTTTATATGGTGTTGCCCTATGATATGAAAACAATGTCCCTACCAGATACTACAGACTAACAAATAAAGGCCTAGTGCAGGGAATGGTTTGTTCATTTGAGTCATTGACCAGTGAGTTCTCGTAGAACTCCCTGCCCCATCTTAGTTAGGGTTTCCATTGCTGTGAAGAGATGCTATGACCGTGGCAACATGGTCATAAAAGAAAACATTTAGGCCGGGCGGTGGTGGCGCACGCCTTTAATCCCAGCACTCGGGAGGCAGAGGCGGGCGGATCTTTCTGAGTTCGAGACAAGCCTGGTCTACAACAGCTAGTTCCAATGCAGGCTCCAAAGCCACAGAGAAACCCTGTCTCGAAAAACAAAAAAACAAAAAAAAAACATTTAATTGCGGGCTGCCTTACAGTTCAAAGGTTTAGTCCATTGTCGTCATGATGGGAAGCATGGGAGAATACAGGTGGACAAGGTGCTGTCATCATGATGGGAAGCATGGGAGAATACAGGCAGACAAGGTGCTGTCATCATGATGGGAAGCATGGGAGAATACAGGCAGACAAGGTGCTGTCATCATGATGGGAAGCATGGGAGAATACAGGCNGCTGTCATCATGATGGGAAGCATGGGAGAATACAGGCGGACAAGGTGCTGTCATCATGATGGGAAGCATGGGAGAATACAGGCGGACAAGGTGCTATCATCATGATGGGAAGCATGGGAGAATACAGGTGGACAAGGTGCTGGAGAAGTTGAGAGTTCTACATCTGGATCCAAAGGCGAAGAGAGAGTGAGCCACTGGACCCTGCTTGAGCTTCTGAAACCTCAAAGCCTATCTCCTAGTGATACACTTCCTCCAACAAGGCTATACCTACTTTACACAAGGCCACCTCTCCAATAATGCCACTCCCTGTGAGGCATTATTGTTCACAAAAATGCCATTTTTGTTCACACTACCACTCCTTCCAAACATTACAGGCTATTGCCAAGCCAAGGTTAGCCCCCAGAACTTGACGTTAGTGAGTTGATATTGCTGAAGACATCACATACTTGACTCACAGAGCAGGGAGAAACCAAGCTGGTACTCATCTGCAAATTTCATTCCCACAGGCTCGCTCTCATACTGATGGAAGGTGCTGTGCACACTCTCAGAGAAGAAAATGTTCACCAGTCTTAAGCAATTGCGCACTAACTACTGGCCTGACCAGATATGCCCACCAATGCAATCGTGACACAAATATTATGAAAATGCTTAACCAAGCATTTTCTGATTGGATTTGTGTCCTACTCTACAAGTTGGAACCCATACGTAGCAGTACTATGGGGGCCAGAAACTAGGTCATTGATCCTGTGAGAGATCCTACTGTTATTCTGCTAATAGGCACAGTATAAACCGACTCCTAATGACTTACAGTTATACCCACTGATCAATACATCTCTCAGCCCTCATCAGAAGCTTCTTTTTAAAGTACATGGTGATTAACACAGAGACCTCCAACTGGTCAAAATTCAAAGAACAAGAGAATGTCCATAACCTGGACATTCATAGCATATTCCTCCTTCCAGGAATCAGGGATAACTGTGGAAGAGGAGGCAGAAAGATTACACAAGTCAGAGGTGGGTGGGCGATTTCAAGGAAACTGTTTTCCTCACCCAGCAGGGGCAGCTGCACATATGTATTCAGAGTAATTTAGACAGCATGTGCAATACCTATACAAGTACCCACCAGACAAAAATCCCAGCATGGCGAGAAGTGGGCACAACGACCCATGGCTATCTGAGAAGCTATTAGCAATTGATGGCAGTTGGGAGAGAGCTTTTGCAGGGAATTAGGTGGTGTTGTTTTGTTTTGTTTTTATGTTTGTTTGTTGTTTGTTTGCTTCAGTTTTTGAGACAGGGTTTCTCCATATGATCCTAACCATCCTGGAACTCACTCTGTAGACCAGGCTAGCCTCGAACGCAAAGATCTGCCCACCTCTGCCTCTCAAGTGCTGAGACTAAAGGCATGCGCCACCATCCCTGGTGAGAGTCAGCTTTCTTTAAGGGTGTGGATCCTGAAGAATTGATCATGTTCTAGTAGAAGACCACACATCCAAGCGTAAATGGGCAGTACCAACTTACATGATTAGAAACAAATAGAGAACAAAAATGTGGGTGGGTGAAGAAGGGTAGTGGAGCTTAGAGGAGTGAGAAAAGAGGGTGGATAGGATTAAAATAAACCATATGAAATTATCACAGAACTAATAAAAATGAGGGGGAAAGTGGAGAGCAATTAGGGATATGGCCTAATTCAGACCCTA
>JAQHUG010000081.1:331423-380712 GCA_028555095.1 Dicrostonyx torquatus
TTCTCTTCCCAGAACTTCCATTCTGTCTACTCCGCCCACCTAAGGGTTGCCCTAACTATAAGCCAGGCAGGTCTTTATTTAACCAATCAAAGCACAGAAATACAGGTGGACCCTCCCACAGTGGGGGGCAGGAGACTGGCATGGGGGCTCTAAAATACATAACAAGCCCTTGTGAACAGTGACTAAGAGAGCCTGGAGGCTGATGTGGGCTTTGATAGGCAGCCACAGGCACTCGTGGGTCCCTTCTGCCAGAGGTAAGCAAAATGACTCTTCTTTGGCAGATGGAAGCCATTTTCATAAGTTCCTGAAGAATTTTTTAACTATTTATTTTTATTTTATGTACATTGGGTTTTGCCTGCACGCATGTCCAGAAGAATGCTGGTTTTTATCTAACTTCCAGAAGTCCTCTTATAGTTCAGCGTGAGCTCATTTCCGAATATATGGACACCCTGAGACCTACTATTGAGAACCTTAGCTCCATCCTACAGAACCCATGCTTTTAAAAAGCAGGCAGAGCAGCATAAACCTATAACGGCATTACTGCGGAGGAGGAGATAGGAGGTCCTTGGGACTTGTGATCAGACCAGCCTAGCTGAACCTACTAGAGACCCTTTCTCAAAAACCAAAGTGGAGGACAATTGAGAAAGATATCTAACATCAACCTCTGTCCTCCAAATACACATGTATACACACACTCACAAAGGAGAATTTGTAAGATTTCTTTTCCTCATCCCCTCTGATGCCAATGAGCAACAGATAATTGTTACCATCTTCCTAAAAATAAAGGCGATCAAAGAAAATGGAAAGCAACTGTTCGAAGATCTCAATGCACTGAGACTTTCTCCAAACCCCAGGTGAGTTCCTGGCCTTAGAATCCACTTGGGCCAGTGCTGGAAAATAAGTTTTAGCAGAACGACCCACTTTGATTAAGATTGCAAGAGCACCAAGATGCTGCTCAAAGGGATCATGCGCGGTCTCCGTACTTCCTATACACCTATCTCCATGTCTGAGAGCCTTGGCTCTCACCTTTGTCTCCACACAATCATCTAATCCCATCTCTGGTCAAGGAAGAAGAGAACATTTCTGTTTCCCGAGAGAACAATGAGGACAAGTGTTGGAAGAGGTTTCGGAGCGCTGTTGGCACTTTTACCGGGTGACTGGCAAAAAATAAACACAGGAGTTGAACCCGTCTTCACTGGGGGAAATTTCTTTCCTTTTGTTTTATTAGGGAAAAGCTGAATGGCACTTTTTTTTTTTTTTACTACAGCCCTTAAACTACAGGTATTGCTTTACCCAAGCTTAAAAAAAAAAGAAAACTGTGTTTTTAAACTAAGTTCTAAAAATACTTAAGATTTTTAACGTAGCTGTTGCATATTTCTCAGTGCTCATGTCATGTCCAATTCAAATTCTCAAAGTAATTACGAAGAAATTCTTAGCTGCCTTTATAAGTTCTTAACTATGTGATATCTGTTCCTTGATATTTGCTCTGGCTCAAACACAAAGAGTGCCGTGAAGCCATGCCTTGAGTATCTAACCCAATCCCTCCTACTTACTTTCTCAGGCACCTGCAGGCTGTACGCTTGCGCTATTCTGGACTACATCTCCCAAGAGCATCAGCCGGGAGACTATAATGAAGTGCATTGTGGGAGTTGTAGTCCTAGGTGAGGGCATTTTTCATCCGAGCCCTTGCCCAACGCGCTGATTCAGGCGCTACCAATTAGCTGGGGCCATGTCGGTGAGGCCGTGGTCCAACCGGGAAAGCTGATGTGAGAATCGTGCACAATGATTGGCTAAGGTATGACATAGGGGGCGTGCCCATGAATAGGGCGGGGAGAGCACGGCCATTGGACAAGGAGGTCGGAGCGGCGGCTGGGGATTGGCTGTGCGTCGGGCCAGGGTGGCCTGGGAAGGGGCGAAGAGGAACCTGAGCAGGAAGAGCGGCTGCGAGGCGGCGGTGAGGCTGTGGCAGCGGCTTAGTTGGTCGCGGCGAACGCGACGGCTCTCGACCTCGGAGAACAGAATGCAGGTCCGCTTCGGGCTGACGCTGCTGCTCTGCACGGTGCTCCTGAGCTCGGCGGCCGTGTCCTCGGGTCAGTATCGGGCCTCGGGCAGCAGGCCCCGAGCCACCGCCCCCCGACCGCGGTGGAGGCAGGGCCGAGGGGCTCGGTGGTCTCTGGTCACACTCGCTCTTGTCTGTCACTCGCTCTTGTTTTGGGCTTCGGTTATTCTGGGCCAAAGAGGGTGCTTAGGAAGCTGGACATAAAGGCTGATCACCCTGCCCACACGTCTCCCACGCAACAAACTTTAGGTGACTTCTGACGAATGAGGAATTAACTGATGGGGAGGGATTCCAGACAGCTGGCTTAGACCCACCGGGATTCCTCGGTTCTCACGGAGGTGATGTGTGCTCAGGCTCAGGGACGCTCTGAGGGTTGCAGTTGACACACCTGGAGCTGTCACTTTGTGCAGAGCAGGGTTCATTGGGACTAGGATGTTGACAGTGGCGTAGAGGGATTGCTCAACACCTGGTCTGTTAGTCTGGTCTTTTACAAGAAAAAACCTCTGGTATAATTGTAGTCATTCTCGTGCCCCCCTCCTTAAATAAGCTTTCTTGGGGAAATGTGACCTCTGCCATGGTGTTTCTGAATTTGTAGATAGTGATTTTATGATTTTTGAGAGAGACTTGGTTCTTTAAAAATGAATAGAAAATAGTTTAGCCTTTTTCTGTACGAACAAAAATCTATGTGATTAATTGATTTTTCGCGCGGTTGACTTTATATTACCTCTTTGCAAAGGATTTTCTTTTTTAATGTTTTGATCTGCCTATATCACAACAGTTACTATCTTAGATATGTTTATTTTAAACATACTAAGAATGTTCTAGGTGTTGATAGATATTGACTACACAAAGACTTTGAGATTTTAATCAGTTTCATTTAACAAGACAGCTGTTGAATGGCTTTACATTTTTTTCTGGGACACTGAAAATATAAATGCCAACTTTTTTTTTTTTAACAACAGACATTTTCCCAGATGGTTATTTGAATCCCCCAAATTCTCTGTCCTGGTTGTAAATGAAAGCCATAACACCACCCTACTTCTAAAATTAGGGAGTTGAGCCAGAATCCCATGGGTGGTGAGTTCTAGATCCCACTTTGAAAGTGACAAGCATATGGTAATCACTTTACTGCCAGCATCACTCTGGAGGTCGAGTCTGCTCCATTTGAGGTGACATTTGTGTTGATTAATCAAACCCTTAAACACTGTACAGTACTTGACTCCGGCAGAAGTAGGAAGCGGAGCTGTCACATGTTTTGGGTTAAGACCCTGATGGACTGTGGACCTCCTGCAACTGAATTCCTCCTGGGCTTTTCTTAATAATACAGTTTTAGCTCTACAGTACACCACATACCTGTATGTGAACGAGCTCCATGATTCTTCACCCTGAAGTTTGAAGATTCCAGTAATTAAACAACATAGCATATATCCCTCGGAAATTCACTTTGCAGAGTTTAAAGAACATTCAAACCTAACAGCTTTTCCTGCATCTTCCGTCGACTGTGCTGTGTGTACTTTGAGCTCTTGGCATTGGCGACAGTAACCAGTTGAGAGCTAGGCTAAAGTACTTAGCGCTCAAGTGTTAAATCTGCGGCTTGTGTTGATACAAGTGGAGTACAGAGTTTAGAAAATGTCTCCTCTGATTTCCATCACAGTGACAGCCATGCATTTCTGTGGTCCAGGCAAAAACTTAGCCAGAACAACCGTATAGAAAAGTGCATGAGGAAAGATAGAGAAAGGCCAGGGGACCCTGCTAATCCACAAGTTCCACATTGTCAGGCTTAGTCTGCTTTTGGGGTTAAATTGTTGTATAGTGTGCATTTTTATCCCAATCCTTATTTCCTCGACAATATCATAACTAATTGTTTAACATTTACCTTGTAAGAAGGGATAAAAGTTATCTGCAAAGTCTGTCTTGTGTAAGGGATTTCTAGGGTTAGGACATCCTGGGGTGTCCTGGACTGAGGCATCTGTGTATATCAAAAGCTAGCTCACATGAGGTTCAAACATATTTAACATGAAGCTTTATAAACTAAAGACTTGGGTTTTTCAGGTCTCATGCTATGCAGTTGGTTGCTTATTTACATAGGATTTTTGCCTCACTTTTGAGATTGTGATTTAAAGCCTAGCTCTTCATAAAAATCAGATTTTTTATGGTCATGTTTAATATTAATGTTACCCAGGGCAGGTTGAACTTACATCCACGCCACATAGGCTCTGATTAACCTTAATTAGTTAATAAGCTGGCCCTTATTCCATCACTGTTAGTAAACATCATCTAACATGTCGGCTTAGAGACATGTAAAAAGCCTGGTTCTCATATTAGAAATGTTTCCTTTTTCTTGTAAATGAATAAATTGAGAGTTTTAAAAAGATATGTCTCCTTAATTTTTTGAAGACGGCAGTGATTCATTTTTCTCACTTAGAAATACAGCCTTGGTGGAGCTGGGAGTGTACCTTAGTGGTAGTGTCACTGGGGTGGCCTGGGTTCAATCCAAGACAGGGCGAGGAGAGACTGAGAGATTAGGAGAAGGACTGCCTACCACCTTTCCATTAGCAACACTGCCAGGTATCTGAGGTAAGTTGTATTCGTCTAGAAGTTCAGAGAGCAGCTTCGAGACGGCTGAGGCTGTTTAATTCCAATGTTCTAGTTGCTCCCCGCACCATCAGTGTGAATCAGCAGACACACTGTGGTATTCCCTTTTGACAGACTAATAGAGGCTGAGCAGGCTTTTCGTATTGAGCCATGTGTGTCCACATAAATATTCAGGAAGTCCGGGCTCAGTTTTCCAAACCTCAGATTTGGGGTGACTTAGGATCAGGAATTTGCTAGGATCTGCACCCGTGTCAAGCAAAGCAGAAACAGGATGGCTGTTCCCTTTTCACTAAACTCACTGCTCTTTATGTTTGGAGGTGAACTAATCTGTTTAACATACATGACACATAGGAAAATGAAAAGGTAGTGATCCCCTTTCCTTAGCAGAATATCCCTGGTCGTGTGCAGTTCCGTAAGCTAGTATAACAGAAATGTACGTGGATTGTTTTTCAAGGGAAGTTGTACAGTTAGTTAAAGCAGTTTGGCAGTTACATTTTAGATACGATGCAGGTAAGTGAGACATTTGGAACTCGTCTCTGAATCCTTTTGCATTTCTTTCTCTTCTTGCTTTGTATCTGTTGCTGATAAAATGTAATGCCTGATTCAAGCATTGCTGTGCCCTTCCTGTTTATGCACAATGTCAGTGTCTTTAATTTTACTTAAAAATCCATTGAGAAGTATAAGAGTCACTTATATTACCAGCAACCTTTTTAAAGCTGGTATGTGTAAATCTCAGCTGGTAAGAGAAAACAACTTTAGCTTATCCTTAAAGCTACTGTTTGGAGTATGTTTTCCTATTTAGTAGCTGAGAAAGAACTGTTTTGTTGACCAAGTCATCTTAGTGAAAGAAAGAATGATGCAATCCACATGAAACCTCCCTGATGTCACAAATCCTTTCTCCTGGAGCTCAACAACACACTTTGCTCCTCCAGCGCCTCCCTGTTATCTCTGTTTCAGATGTATGTCATTTGTGTTTATTTCTAGGTATCTGACGCATTTGCACTTGCAGCTGGTCCAAAGGCCTAGTGTATAGGGACATACTGTAGACACGTTTGCACAGGTGGTGCCTGCTCTCTTCAGGCTACATACTAAATAGTTGGTACTTATGATTAGCAGATGAAGTAGTACATACAACACTGACACATAATAGATGCGGGTTTCCTTCCCTTAGCAAGAGATAGTACTAAGGACAGTATCTGAACCATTTAGATCTTCAAAAAGCTAGGATGGAGAATGATTGTTAATTCATGGACCACTACCAAAACACCATGGGCACTATGGGACTAAGGCATGCCATCCCTGCCACCATTACCTCAGACTTGCAGAAGTAAAACATTTTGAAGGTCCTCTTAAAGCAGGTGAATCTATATAGTGACTATACTATACTTTTTTCTTTTGAATTGGAAATATACATGTGGCATAACTTCACTGGAAGACTTGTTTTTCTCAGATATGCAAAACAAATACTGCAAACTAAGTTGTCTAAAGTTCAAACCCTTATGGTATAGCCACCAGAAACAAAGTACTGCCACATTTTCCAGTAAAAAGTGGTTTTATAAAATTCCACTGTGAATTTCTCATAGTTTATGGACACGGAAATAGTAATGACCCATTTAGGGTAAAATCGGGCCATTTTTTAAAAAGAAGGAAACAGAAGATCATGTCGCTGCTTGTCTTTACATTGGCAGTGATTATGAAGGTCAAGCACTTGCACCTGGCATCGAGTTGTTGCCTGTTTCTCTGGAGGGCACTATAAACAGGCACTAAGACTAGTGAAAACAGCCAAAAACCATGGGAAGGATAATAGAAAATATGATTTCTGAGAAAGCTAAACTACCTTTGTGCATTCAGAAGCAAGCTGTAAATAATAGCTGGAGTCATTGAATGTTTTCTTTCTTAACCATAAGCTATTGCTTTTCTTTTTATGTGTATGATTGTTTTGCTTGCATGTGTGTCTGTGCAGCATGTATGTGCAGTGCCCATGGAGGCCAGAAAAGAGTGTCAGATTCACCAGGAACTGGAGTCACAGTCAGCTGTGAGCCAGTATGTGACGTTGGGAAGCAAACCTGAGTCCTTTACAAGAGCAGCCAGTGCTCTTAACTGCTGAGCCATCTCCACACATATGCATTCAAGTTCTCTCTCTTTTTCTCTCTCTCTCTCTCTCTCTCCCTTCCTCCCTCCCTCCTCTCTCACACACACACCTCTTAAGAAGCTCTTGATTTCTTGGGTGGGGCTGAAGAAATTAGTGAAACAACAAAATCCTACTCTGAATTAAAATAACCTACAGTAACTCCAGATCCTCAGTAGAGAAACAAAATAGGTAAAAACCTGGAGTATGAAAGTAGAGCTTCATTTTTATAAATTGAGATGGAATCTGAACAAGAGGCTGGTAGGAAGGGAGCCTTCTGCTTTTCCTATGTGGAAGGTGAAGACTTAATCTTTTGTGAAATCTTTGAATATAATCAATTTTTAAATAATCTAGGTTAACCAGATGGGAGGGGTGCAGGCCTTTAATCCCAGCACTTAGAAAGCAGAGGTAGGCAGATCCCTGTCTCAAAGAGCCTAAATAAGTAAATAAGTAAAGTGAGTTCATTTATCCAGTTATCTGTTGTGTATTTGTTTCCCCTCCAAGTTTTTCACATAGGATTCCTGAAATACTTGGACTGTGGATAGGGGCACATGGTATCTTTTGTATACTTTCTAATATTTATAGTTCCTAACAAGAAAGATAATTTGTCTTAAAATTTCTTTGCAGATGACGAAAGTAACCAGGATGAATCCATAGATTCCAAGGTAGGTACTAAGGTTTGCACTGAATAGACTAAAGGAGTTATACACCTTAGAAAGGACATACTAATTCTGAGTAACAAAATTCAACTAAAGAAGATGATACCAGTATTAATTCTAACTCTTTTGGTTTAAAAAAAAAAACTATATAAGAATAATGAGAATTCCTCTAAGGGGTGCTGGCTGTTAGGATCACTTTCAACTTAAATTTGAATATTCTATATGATGGTGGACACTCACACAAAGACAGCATTTTTAGTGCCCAAAGAAAGATGGATTTTATACCCTTTTTTTCTCCTAAAGTCTCATGTAGTTCAGGCTGACCTCAAACTTACTACTGTGTAGCTGAAGGTGACCTACAATTTCCCATCCTCCTGTTTTTGCACTCCCAAGTCCTAACATTGCAGATGTGCACTTTGTTTGTTTCTTTGGTGAGATTACTCTATAGTCTCAGCTGACCTGGAACTGACTATGTAGACCAGGCTGGCTTTGAACTCACAGAGGTCCATGTCTCTGCCTCCTTAGTGCTGGGATTGAGAGTACACATCACCGTTTCACCATGCCATTTGTTCCACCTGTGTAATTTTAAAAATCAGATCTGGAAATGCATGTCCTCGTGGGTTGCATAAGTATAGCTGGTTCTCACATATCCAGGGAGGGCTGCTGGTTATGAACACTGATCTCTAGATTAGACAGAATAGAGATCCAAACAGGAAGTCGTAATTCAGAGTTACGAAGGGCAAGGATAAAGGAGGAGTGCACGTAAGGAAGGGCATAGCCCCAACTTCCAGGATTAAAGAAGGCTGATGGGAAAGTAACATCTGAATTGGAATTCAGAGCTAGTCGCAGCCCCAGGTCGGATAAGCACATCAGAGCCTATAGCCGGGTGGACCTTGGCACATCTCAAAACTGAAGGAGACACCTCTAGACACCTGTCAGACCAGCGGTCAGATTGGACTGGGGAAGTCGTAGTACAGATGCTGAGTAACAAAAACATTTTCTCTTCTCAGAGTTCTTTGCCAGCAGATGAGTCGGTGAAGGACCACACCACCACAGGGAGAGTGGTTGCTGGGCAGGTATTTGTTGATTCCGAGGAACCAGAGGTGGAGTCCCCTCTTCAGGAAGAGGAAGAGGGCCCCAAGACGGAGGAGGAAGTCAGTGCCACTGAAGAAATCAGTTTTGTAGACTCTCCAAATCTAAGCAGCAAGAGCTATGAGGACGCAAAGAGAGCCCAGAAGCCAGGTAACCTTGACACTTTGATTTCACCTGACGTCAGAAAGAGACACCTGGAACTTTAAAGCTAGGGAACCTAGACAAATGCTAGTGAAAGCTGATCTTGCTGATTATTAACCACGTAGAAAGAGCAGAATGTTGTTTACAGGGTTTTCAAGGTTTTAGCCAATCAGATATTCACTGTGCATGTTTGGTATTACATGACCTAAATTCATTGATAAAATTGCAAGTATTTTCTATTAATATCTTGGTGTTTTGGTATATTAGCCTGTAAATTTCTTTGAAAAAAATTTGAAATTAAATGTCAAGGTTGGGGGAAAAAAGAAGCAGAGTTTCCAGGGTGGTTGCAGAATTTTGTTAGAGTTTTTACTGCCATTTTCATCATCCTGTAACTTTTCAGTCATCCTAGGTAATCTGATTTAGGTCTTCCCTTTTCCCATTGAAACTGAACCCTAATCTTCTTCTAATCTGACCCAGCTTCACAGCTTTATGTTCAAAACAGTGTGTGGGTTAAGTGTCGGTCCTTTTAAAATTTGGTAACATATCCACTCTGCCATTTACTGTCTTATTCACGGCTGACCACAGCAGCACTTGCTTCATTGCAGCCACAGTCAGGAATCGATCCCAGTTGAAACTCTGCCGTACTCATTAATAGAAAAATCATTTCTCAAAAATTAAAGCGCCTTATTCCATTAACTAAAAATAATGTTTGACATTAACCTAGAATATTCTGAGAAGCTTTCACCAGGTATATATATGCAATTTGAAATTCTTTGCTTTTGAGCATTAGTAAGAATAAGAGAAAAGAATCCAATGCAGGTAATTTTTATATGCTCTCCAGTTGGTCAGTATTTCCCTACACAGCAAGCAAGCAATTCTGCAGTGGGTGTCGCCCT
Organism: Dicrostonyx torquatus; assembly: GCA_028555095.1. Taxonomy (NCBI): domain Eukaryota; kingdom Metazoa; phylum Chordata; class Mammalia; order Rodentia; family Cricetidae; genus Dicrostonyx; species Dicrostonyx torquatus. Next base: position 340,994 of record JAQHUG010000081.1, read on the forward strand.
TGATGCTCCCCGGTGTCCTCTTTTTTATCTCAGTACCTGGAAATAGCATCGGATCCCCCCAGGTCGAGGGCTCAGCCCCACAGGACTGCCCCCTGCCCCGCTCTCATGCCAGTTGCCTGTGCTTCTGACAGTCTGCAAGCCAGAGTTCCCATGACATCATCCTTAGGTTCACTTCCTTTGTTAGAGCAGCTCAGAAAACTCGGAAATAGACTGTGTTTACCCATCTGTTATAAAGTATGTTACAAACTGTGTTAAAGACGACAGTGAAGAGTCAGATAGGAAGTGCATAGGTTGAGGTAGAGGGGAAGCAGAGTTTCCTTGCCCCTCTGGGTCTACCACCCTCCAGGAACCTCCCATCCTTGCAGCTGTTGAGACCCTCTTGGAAATCAGTCCTTTGGATTCCAATGGAAGCTTCATTATAGTCTGCTCCTCTGATGTAGTGGAAGAAGCCTCAGCCCTCTGATGCATAGTTAGCTCCCTAGTTTGGTACTTAGGAGCCCTGGCTCCCACTGACTTTGGCTTATATAAGGGAATTCTCCGTCCCCAAGAGAATCTAATATTCTAGGAACTGCATGTGAAGAAACTTGGAGGAAGAACAAATAGGCTTTTTCCGTACGACTAGCTCATCACAAACCCAAGACCTTTAGTTATTCCCAGTTCACGCTATACAGCCATTCTTATGGCTAAGAGTATCTTACTTCTGTCCTTGGGGAGTACCTTTAGTTTATGCCTTTGTCCTTTTTACTGGATTCTGGTGATCTTTCATAACTTTTCAGGCAGAATAGTATATCTCAAACTTACTATATTTCCTAACCTAAAAGGGTTAACCTCAACCATTTCTCCAGAAAACCTAGATTCATTTCCGCGAGTTAGACCCTGCCGAGGCTCACACTGCTACTGAGCCTTTTCAATAGATAAGTTTAGGAAACTTAGCATTTATGCTTAGACTTCAGTGCGAAGTAAGTATTACAAGCAAGATAATGAAAAGAGTTTGATTGACAAATTGAACTTCTAAGAATCAGAGTTCTTATCCACTGCCAGACATGGTGCATATCTTCAAAGAATCAGCTGCCACAGGACACAGAAAACGAAGACAAGTCCATGACCATCAGAGCTCCTTGCAGCTCCTTTTTGCCTCCATCCAGAATGGGCTCTGGCCAGTCATACTGTACAAGACCTCCAAGGGACACTGTGATTGTCACTTTCCCAGAAGAGAGCTGTGTTGGTTAGCTATCTCCAGTTCATTCTCCAATAAACATAAAATTTGAGATAGCCTCTAGGGTAGCAGTTTTCAGCCTGTGGGTCACAACCCTTTGTGGGGGGGGTCAAATGACCCTTTCACAGGGGTCACATATTAGCCTTCCTGCATGTCAGATATTATTAGCATTACGATAGCAAAATTACAGTTATGAAGTCGCAGTGAAAATCATTTTCTGGTTGGGTATCACCACAACATGAGGAACTGTACATTGGGAGGGTTGAGCCACTGCTCTAGAAAGTGCCTACATGTGAGGCTTGTGTAAGTGAGCAGTCTGGACAAACCAAGTCCATCCTGCTAAAATGTTCCAGAAGTCAGTAGTATGATATTTTCTGGACCTTTAACATACTTGATGGCCAGTCTGTCGCTATCATGTTTAAATATGAACAAGTCTCTCTTTTAGGCCAGTGAAAAGACATAGCAGATAGGGATTGCTGATTCTTTTTGTCTCCAGGATGTATTTACTAGGGATTTGAAATAGTATTTCAAATAGGATTTGAAATAGTCCAGACCTTGGTTTCAGAGGACTTGCTAGGAGGTTTGGCTATGCTTTCTTTCCATAACCCAGTCCATCTGCCCATGAGTCTGAGGAGGATCTGGAGGATGTCTGTGTGGGAAGTGAAAGCTTGGGTCGCCCACCTCCTTCTCATAGCTAGCCTGTCTTTAGGACGGAGTAGCAGCTTCTAGAAACAGTTTCCAGAGATCATGAATGCCCTCTACTCCCTCTGCCTCCTCCATGCAGGAGTTTCAGTTTATTTGGCTCAGTTGTTAGAAAATCAGTAATTCCATTCAGAAACCCTAAGTACACCCTTTTTTCAGCCATTCCCTAGTTTCATCTGTAGCATGTGTCTAGAGGGGTTCTATGGAAGAGGCACAGAACGGTTCCACAGAAAAACATTTATATAACTTCGCCAGGAAGACAGTGCCCAGAAACAGAACACAACAAAATCCTCAGTTTTCAAACACTGGAAATAAATCCATGTAGTCTCTTACACGTTCACCTTGCTTGTTCTTCGTCTGTCAGTCCATTCAGAGGCTTTCCTGAGCTGTGTGCAGCAGGAAGTGGGTCATCAGTCCATTGCGTCACACTGCAGGGAAGAAGCCCAAGGGTCATCAGCAGTGAGACTTGTTCAGCAGGAATCAGGTCGACCTGCCTAAAGTGAGCAGAGGATCATGGTCTCTGCTATGTTCCTTCTCCAAACTTGTGACTTTGGCCAGTAATCACAAGTTCACAGTGCTGTCTATACCAGAAGTGGACAAGCCAGGCAGCAGCTGGATTTCAGAGGGTCCCAGCACCAAATGAGCCCTCCTCTACGAGCATGTGAATGTGGCCATTCAGGCCAACCAACCCCCGAAAACGAGACTTTTTCACAGCTGTGGGGCCCCTGAGCAGTGTCCTAAATGTGTGAGTCTGCAGGAGCCTCAGTGCTGTTCATTAAGCTCATTCCTGCTTTGAATGCGGCACAGCTCCCACTGGGGCTGCAAACCTGTCCCAGGCAGTATTGACTTTTGGCTCAGAATCAAGTTCAGGCAATTAAGGCCTGTAAACTCAGGACTCAAAGAAGGTCAGATATTAACAGCATCAGAAGCAAGGTGCTTCAGGACCAGGGAGTTGACTAAGCCAGGCTTTCCTAAGCCTTTTTTTATGTCTTTAGAATCCTAACTGGCCTACTCAAAATGTATTCAAAATGGAAAATCATCTGCCTCTAAGAGATCAGACTTTGACCAACTCTGGTGACATGCTTTCAATGCCAGCACTCTGGAGGAAGAGGCAGACCTGGTCTACATGGTGAGCTCTAGGCCAGCTATGGCTATGCAGTAAGATCCTAGTCACTAAAAAGGAAAGGAGGAAGGGAGGGAAAAGTCAGACGTCAGCTTTCACAAGAATGAATCAGCAAACACAACCTGATTTTTGAACTCCTACATAATATCTGTTTGTCTTGTTATCAGTCTCAGGGTTTAAATTCCAGCCCATGCTGCTGGGAAAAAACAAGTTTTGTCTCAATAACATTTTTTCTTCAGTTTCTCTGGACCATAGTGATACCTCTAACATTTATAAAGTCGTAAGTACTTGATATTTTGTATGAACTTTTAGCATATATCCAAGATGTCTAACCAGTAAACGATTTTAGCTCCACTAAAAAATCCTTTTTCCATTTCTCTCCTCACTGCTGTTTAGTTATACCCCCACTAATTCAGCATTTGCTGTGTTGCCTCAAAGCAGCCAGAGAGAACCCAGCTGGCTGAGTACAGAAAGGAAGGCTGCCACAGCAATGGTCGCGCCTAACTGAAAACTGCCTGTAGTTCTTTTGTCCTCTAGCTTAGCTGCCATTTTTCTTCAGCCCTGAGACCTGATTTAATCCTATCCCCACCCCTATACACACATGCATGCTCTCTTTTAGAGGAGAGAACAATGACAACTTTAACATCTTTATCCAGCCTGGAGAATTTAAGGCCCATCAGAGGACAGATCATAATCAGAACTATTCATATCAACTGAGCTACTCTTAATTTTTCCCTTTCTGTAGCCAGTAAAACCAACAGCAGTCAGGAGATCCAAGCCAACTCTCCTAGAGTTAAACCCCTTGTTTTAAGCTCCCACAGGTCGCTTTTCCTCTCATGCACACAGAATCTCAGTGACTACCTCATATGGCTCCATATCCCACCTACCTATGCACCAGGCGTACCATGCCCTGCCCCTTCCCTCCTCTTCCCTCGCAGTGCAACAGTACGGTTTCAGGGAGTCTTGGCCATTCTAGTAAATCCCACGTGAGAGGTCAAAGCATCGAGGTACCCAAGACTGTTTGGTGATTTGCTAGAAGGAACCAAAACACTTGGCCAGCACTTATACAGCAAAGAGATTCAAAGCAGAGTCAGTGAAGGGAAAGGGTGCATTGTGGCCAAGTAAAGGAAACCAGACACGAATGCCTGAGGTCCTCTCCCGGGAGTGTCAGCATCCCCAGAGCCCCAGTCTGTGCCTTGCTCTGCAGTTTAGAGCAGATACTGCTCTTGCAGCTGACCTGGCCAGCAGCTCACAACTGCTTTCAAGCAGCTCACAACTGCTTGTAATTCCAGCTTTCTCTCATCTCCTTAGGCACTGCACTCATGTGCACGTGCCCCACCGCCACCACCACACACACATCTAAAAATGAACTGGAGAGACAGATAGACAGACATAATGTATAAACACAAAATGTTATCTACTTACAGTTTTGGCCAAAATTGGGAAGAGAGAAATTCTCAATCTGTCACCACCTAAACAATGTAGCAAGTTATAGGAAAGGGAAAACAAAAGCCAGCCAGTGTGCACAGGTAGATTTGGGCGATGTGTCTTGGTTATTTGAACTGGCAGCTAAGTCTTTTCTCCTGGCAGCTGGGCCAGGGTTAGGGAGGACCAGTCATTTATACTCCATATGGTATTTGCTGTGGGGAGTTGAAGCTGAAGAACACTTTGGGCCTAAATTCTCAGGGCCCCATTTTCATATAGGATTCACTTGACACCTCCCAGTGCCCATACACAGAGCACGTTGGGGGTAGCACATGAGGCGCTGCTAGCAGGGACGCTCATGAGAGAACTAGTATTTGGTGTTTTGTCTGGGACTAGCCATTTATTCACCTTGGCCTCGCATGTGCCAAAACTGTAGACTCCCAAGAGTAAAACAGGTGTAGAGGATAAACCACATTTATATAAACACATGAATCACATGAATGTGTATGGAGCAGGAGAGCCATTTTGTGTGTGTTTGCAAATATAAAAGCTCAAATTTTCCACAAAGCTTCATTAGCTGAAAAAAAAAGTTTGAAGTGGTAGGCAAAGATGATTGGTTTCTTTCCTTTACATTTGCATATTGTCTGGTTGTTTTATGTCATAAAAAAAAACACATTTTTCCTTATGGTAAAATAAAAATACAAAAATAATAATTCAGTAGAATAACCAACATCTTGATCAGTTCAGCTAATACAAGTTCAGAGAAAGTAAATTGCTGGCTGTTACAAAGGTGTTTCTACTTTGCTCTGGGGAAGACAGAGAAGGACCCTTCACCTCATTGGTGAAGGGCAGTGGCTTCCAGCACACCCAACTTTGATGGAAAGGATTATGTTGCTGTTGACCATAAACATTACTCTCCCTCCAAAGGGAGGGAGAAAATTTATTCTGAGCCAAGTGTGAGTGGCCCGGGCCTGGAAGCACTAGTTGTTCCCCTGTAGAAGTGGCCTCATCGAGTTTTATAGTCACAAAAGGAAACCACAAATCAATGTATTCTTCTAACCACATGCTGGTAATATGGGGCTATCCAGTTAGGAGAGAGAAAACAATAAAGAAATCTGTTACGGGTTCAGATGTTATCTGATAGCATTTGTAGCTTTTGAGCTGGTGCTAAGTTTATATGTGTCAGAGATTTTATCTGACGGTCAAAGGATGTTATGTCAGACATGAATGAGTGGTAAAGGGCGCTCTAGGGGACGAAAGAAATCCTTGACATTGGACCTGAACTATTCCACCTCTCCATGATCATAGAATTCCTTTATTTTAGAAGCAAGTTGTTGACTTTCATTATTCATATACTTGATAGAAAAAGGAATGTGGTAAACAGGTTAGAACAGTGGTTCTCAGCCTTCCTCATGCATTTTAGTGCATTTCCTCATGCTGACCCAGGAAGTGACCCCAACCATAATATTTTGTTGCTACTTCATAACTAATCTTCTGTTATAGATTATGATATAAATATCCGCTTGTAGACTATCTGATAATGTGACCACTGTGGAAGGGTCATTTGATTTCCCAAAGGGGTTGTGATCCACAGGTTGAGAACCAGTGGTTTAGAGCCATATGAAAAATAAGCTTGGGTAGGTACATGCCCCTTTACCTGCAAATCATGCATGGCAGCTGTGCTTGCCAGATTCCCCTTTCATCACACAGCCCAGAGCACACTTGGAGCTGCTGACTGTGCAGCAAGAGCAGCAGGTCTTGCACTAGTAAACTTACATCTCTTGCAGCTGCAATGTAAGTGGCATCTACCTGATGCCACTGATTGAAAGATTGTTTTCTCCCAGTTTACTGAAAGTGTTCTTAAAATTAGTATCTTCAGATGTTCCTCTTGTTTAAACTGAAAACAAAGGAGAGATGCCTCTAGAGGAAGGTGTCAGGAATAAATAACAGCTGTCAGTTCTTGAACTTATTATCTGACATGACAGGGGCCATATTAAATAGTCTACTAGGAGCTACGGTGCGGGGGAAAAAAAGCTAATAACAAAACCCTCAGTAAACATGATAAGTACTCTAGTAAAATTCTGTACTCTAGCAAAGGGCTTCCAGAGGAATATGTGAATGATGACTTTTGCCTGGGGAAGCATTATCCTGGTATAACCTTAGATAACTGAAATTGCTGGACTCCATTCGGAAAAAAGGAAAATTGTCCTAGTAGTAGAGACATAAGTTCCCTTATGTCTGCTTGGTTTTTGTTCAATCCTTAGACAGGAATTTGGGGAGCTCTTTGTTTGGGTCTGTTGTGTTTAGTTTTGCTTTGCTTTGCTTTTTGAGATTCTAATCTCAGACTCGGGACAGCCTTTAGGCAGTTTCCTGGTAGACTTTGAAACCATGCCGTTTTATCTTAAGAACTCAAAGTCTAAGCTAGATGTGTGTGAGTAGTCAGCCGGCTCACTAAGTGGACGTGGCCTCAAGTCTTCTCCAGTCAGACCAGCTCTGGCTCTCCTCTGGCTCCCGTTACAGATGCCGCAGAGTAACAGAGTATCTCTTTTAAATTTTAGATTTAATATAGGGGAAGTTTGACGTTGTTGAGTTCCTACATCACAAAGGTGTTCATTTAGACTCTTATTCTTTTGGTTTTTTGTTTTTTCCAGTTTTGACTGCCATTGAAGGTACGGCACACGGGGAGCCCTGCCACTTCCCTTTCCTTTTCCTGGAGAAGGAGTATGATGAGTGCACGTCAGACGGGAGGGAAGATGGCAGACTGTGGTGTGCCACCACCTATGACTACAAGACAGATGAGAAGTGGGGCTTCTGCGAAAGTGCGTACTGCTTCAGTCGGGACATGCCGTTGTTTTATGTCTAGGGCAGCATTCGGAAGGCATTTTCTAGCTGTCCTTTTCCACATGGATCAGTGTTGGTAACATGCTCACAGTCTTAAAGAACAACTTAAGAGCTGGGAGCCTGTAATATACTTATTTCAAGCTGTCACTCAGCCTTTCACATTTAAGTCTCATTGATTCACAAGTAGTTCTATAAATCCTTGAGGCAGGTTATTGAACTAATTAATACAAAATAATTCATCAGTAATGAAAGCTGACTATCTTGGCAGAGGTTAATAGTGGTTAGAAGAAAACCAGAAAATACCATCTTTAAAGGCTTTGAGTGGACTATGCTTATGTAACACTTGACATGTGTAGTATGTTTAACCACCCTGTGTGTAAATGCTGCCCTCTGCTGGAAAACTGTTTGGAGGACATAACAGCATGGTACCAGATACCATTTCTAACATGGTGGCTGTAGCCTCCTAAGCATCCCTAGAAGACAGCATGAAACATAGGTCATCTTCAGATGCAGGCCGCTATGACTAGTTTAATATGTCAGGCTTTTCTTTATTCCAAAAAGAATTCATTTCTCACTGCCTTATGATAAGTTCTGTATTCTGTTTTAAATGTTGCATTCAAGTAACAAAATAGGTTTTTTAAACCCAAAACTATTCTGTGATTTTTTTTCAGTGTTACGTTAATGAATATGAAAAAATAATGAGCTGGGCTGGAGATGTAGCTTGATTGATAAGAGTGCGTGCTTGCCACACACAAAGCCACGGGATTGGTCCCCAGCACCACATACACCACATACACGTGCCTTAATCCTAGCACTCTGAACAGCAGGATCGAAAGTTCAAGGACTCCCTTGGTTACATAGGGAGTTTGAAGCCAGCCTGGGCTATAAGAAACCCCATTCAGAAAAAGAAGAGAGAAATGACTGAACCTAAACATTGTACACCACATTACTTCTATGTTTAATAAGAGCCAAGTTTTACGATTTTAATTACATAATGATTATGTAAATATACAACATGTGACCTCTGGATATTGTAGCAATAATATCCTGATCTTCTCCAGTAGCTTTTTTGTTACTGTTTCAGCTGAACTTAGCATTTAATATGAAGTTTTAGTTTAACTGTATTTCTAAAAGTCATCATCTCTAATGCAGAAATATGCTCAAAAGCAGACTGGTCTTGCTGTCACTAAAACAGACTGTGTTATTTAAAACTCTTTGTCAGTACAGGACACATTTCAGCCGTTTTTAGTCTTATTTGGAAATAGGAAAAGATCCTTCTTTCTGTATGTATTCCTACCTGAAACAGTGAGTGAGCTTGGTACTAGGTAAATGAAATTCCTTTAATGCGTGTGTCATTTTATTGTCAGCTGAAGAAGATGCTGCGAAAAGACGACAGATGCAGGAAGCCGAGATGGTTTATCAGGCTGGGATGAAGATACTGAATGGAAGCAACAGGAAGAGCCAGAAGAGAGAGTAGGTCGCACCGTCCAGCCCGTCCTTCTCAGCACAGGCCCTGTTGCAGGAAACCTTACTGTGTTGTAGGCAGACTTTAACTCATTTGGATGAGAAGATTATACATATTGACCATAATCAGTGAGAAAATTGACTGATCAGTGAAAAAAATGGCAATAGTATATTGTAGTTGGTTCTAAGAACTAAGAATGAATATGCTGTTCCGAATTCAAAAATGACATGAACAAAAGGAACTGTCAACAGATGTGTTGAATTTTTTTGTTCTACTTTGACATTTTCACCTAGAACGTTATTCTCTGAAAGAATTATAGCATTTTATGTCTGTTTGATTCCTGCTGGTTTTGTTCGTCTATGCAAAGTGAGAAAATTTTGAGTTATTTGCATATTTACCTGGCATCATTACAATTTTCTATTACAAATCTTGTTAACCTGCTTATTAGCTTTTCAGTCATTGTTAGTGTAATTAGATAATTTCAAGATAATAGACATAAGCTAAATCAAACTCTCCAGGATATTTTCTCCATATATAATAACATGATATAGTAGGAGTAATGGGTAGGGATTTCTCACTATAAAATAAGAAAATTGCAGTCCATTTTAGTAAGGAAAGATCTTTAAATGACTGTTCTGAAAGCACAGCTGACTTTTCGATTGTTTCTGTTTAAAGAGCATATCGGTATCTTCAAAAGGCAGCAGGCATGAATCACACCAAAGCCCTGGAGAGAGTGTCCTATGCTCTTCTGTTTGGTGATTACCTCACACAGAATATCCCGGCAGCTAAAGAGATGTTTGAGAAACTGACTGAGGAAGGTTCTCCCAAAGGACAAACTGTAAGTGCGGCTCCAATAGAGAACCTCTGCACACAGCACTTTGTTTTTGTGGGGTTGTTGTTTGTTTGAGGGCGGTGTTTATGTGGGGGGAGTTTATGCCTGCATGTGTATATGTGCACCGCTGTGTGCCTGGTGCTCAAGGAGGTCAGAAGAGGATGTCCAATCCCCTGGAACTAGAGTTACAGATGGTTGTGAGCCACCATATGGGTTCAAGAATCAATCCCAGGTCTTCTAGAAGAGTAGCCAGTGCTCTTAACCACTGAGCCATCACTCTAGCCCCCACCTCTTTTTATTTATTTTATAAAATGTGGATGTGTGTTTATCTATATACATGTGAGTGCAGGAGCCAAGGGACATGGATGCTGAGAATTGAACTCAGGTCTCTGAAGGAGCAACATGTGCTCTTAATTGCTAAGCCATCCCTCCAATGTCTCTCCAACACTCAGCACTTAATTCTAATAGCCATTTGTTCTCTGTGCCCTGACTTTTTTCAACAATAGAAGACTTATCTCTACTAATTTTTTGACAGACCGTTTTACTTGTTTTCTTGGATACTTATTTTCCTTCATCTAAGAACTTGTGAAGATAATTTTATAGCTATATCTTGCCACAAATTCTTTTGTAGTTTTGCAGTATTAAATCTATAGAGAGTGAAATATGAAGAGCAGTAATTCTGTTTATCTGAAATTATTCCCCATAGGATTTTCTCCTAAAGTTAACCTTGATGTGTTTAATGTGTGTGTTGCGGGGAGGGGGGTGTGAATGTGTGTGTGTGTGTGTGTGTGTGTGTGTGTGTGTGTGTGTGTGTATGAGAGAGAGACTGATTGATTGATTGATTCTAGGATGTTCTATGAGACCAGGAGATGGTATCGGAGAGAGCGAGATTGATTGATTGATTCTAGGGTGTTCTAGGAGACCAGGAGATGATATCAGATACATGCAGGTGGTTGTGAGCCACCTCCCATGGGTGCTAGGATCTGAGCTCTGGTCCTTGTGATAGAACAGCAAGCACGCCCAACAGCTAAGCCATCCATCTCTCCAGCCCAATATTGATACTTTAAAAAAAAAAGTAATATAAAGTGTTTTAGGACTGGGAATATAGCCAAGAAGAGCATTTGCCTAGCATGTACAAAGCCCTAGGTCCAATGTCCTAGTACTACACTACATACAAACACACACACACACACACACACACACACACATTCTCTCTCTCTCTTTTCTTCTCTCCATCCTTCCAGCCTATAAATACCCTTAATATATTGTTAGAGCACTGAGCTCAAAATTTTCTTTATTCTGATTTTGTCAAAGCAAGTGTCCATCACAGCATTTACATTTTAGTTGTTATTTCTAATGTAGCCCTTTGTCTGATTGGTTTGTTTCTATGTTAGAAGTAGATACAGTTTTTCTGTAGCATGTTCTGCCTGCATTTGTCCTCATTTCAGCATCTATTCATTAATTTTTCTATTACCTGTATTTTCTATAGGCCAGATATCACAAGGCTAATAAATTGAAGTAACTGTTTTTAGCTAAGCTACATTATAGGTGAATTTCAGTGCTACATTGCAGTACGTGCATTAATAACACATCTTCGTTACATTATCAATAGTAATATAAAGAATGCAAAGATTGATGTCTAGGCTGTGATAGGGGAATGGAGAGATAGCTCAAGTGTTAAGAGCAGCACTGGCTGCTCATCCAGAGAACCAGGATTGGATTTCAAGCACTTACCGGGTGGCTCACAACTGTAACTCCTATTCTAGAAGAGCCAGCATTTTCTCTTGGCATGTAAGAGTATTGCACTCATATGGTACATAGACATATATTCAGGCAAAGCACCCATACATATAACATAACATAAATAACTAAATTTTTAAGTTGGCCATCCTATTTATTTAAACTGTTCTTGGTAATTCAGGTTTAACAAAATATGAGCTATGCTAAAAAATACATTGTTGGAATGCATGGATATTTGCGAAATTATTTTTAAAGATACATTTTCTTCTAAATTTTCATTTCTGCAACCTAGAAAAAAAAATGCCTGTTTTCCCTGACCATAGTAGAATAAAGCATGTGAGGTTCTCTTGAGGCTTTATGGCAGCAGGATCATACCCATTATTGTCTGTGACTATTTCTTGGTCTCACTTTTAGTTATAAACAGATGCGGTCTTAGCTGTTTTCCTTATGAGTCTGAAGCTTGTTCCATTCTTGATTAAATCAGCTTACGTTAGGTGTAGACACACATACATCATCTTCAGAGGCACTGGTGTCTTTTGGCAGCATTTTTGTAGAGTCGTCCACCTCTGCACTGTCACTGCATTCATACCCCCCCCCAGCACTCTTGCTGTGCTCATCAAGTTTAGCTGATGTAGTGAGCAGAGCCCCAGATCAGTACTTCATGCTCACCAGATTAGATAGAGCCCTCTTTTCTGCCTGGGTGGCTTTCTTGCAAACAGTGACTCCTGGACAACAGTAGCCCTCCTCTGCAGACGTATCTAGGATCATAGTCTTACCTAGCTGCAAGAGAGGCTGAAATGTACATGAGTTCACAGACTCTGCTACACTGTCCTTTCCACTGTGTGTCATCAGAATGGTGCACAGAAGAGAAGGTGGACCCTCGTCACTACATCATTTGGTGGTGGCTTCCTCAGGAATTCATGTTTTGCAAAGCAACCATCTCCCTTGACCACTTGGTGTCTCTTCATACCTGAGATTACTTCTCTTGGGACACTTGTTCTTTTTCATCCCTCTTGCAGAGAAAAAAATATATTGATATAATAGCACAGAAGATATTTTATCTTCATAAAAGCTAAAAAGAGTGAAGAACCACGTTTAAGTGTGTTCAGCTTTGTTTTACTAGTAATATCTTCTTAACTTTCCATTGACTTCTAACTAAACTTAATGACTTGATTAAAGTTGTACTCAGCTATGTGGTTTGTAAAAGGCTGAATGTATTACTCTGGATATTTTACTGAATGTCAGCATAGTTGTAGTCAAACCTTTTCATATTTAAAGATTCCTGACTCTTCTCCGTGTAAAACTGTGTATGTCTTCACCAAAGTAAGAATATTTACTTTTCCTCATTTTACCTCAGGCTCTTGGCTTTCTATACGCCTCTGGACTTGGTGTTAATTCAAGTCAGGCAAAGGTAATGTTATTGAAGTTTTACTATATATTACATTTGGAATTGAATAAGCCCTGGCCTGTGTTAACTTATATATCTGCTATTTCACAGGCTCTTGTATATTATACTTTTGGAGCTCTTGGAGGCAATCTGATAGCCCACATGGTTTTGGTAAGTGTGAACTTTAAGACAACGTACATTGAAAGTTAAAATCTGTCTTTTCAGTAGCCATAAGTTTCCCAGTCTTTCTGACTGAGATTTACTTACAATCAGATTCTCATGTGGACAGCCAACAAATTCTTGTCAATGGCTATAACACATTACATAAATAAAAGTTTATATAAATTAGAATTGTTTATCAGAATGATTTTTTGATTGGATTATCAGAGATTTTGCATTTAAATTAATGAAGGGCCACCTATGCAAAACTGTCCTATAAAGGGCCCTTGCAATATCTGTATATAAACTGATAACATTGATCACATACAACACTTAGTGACACAGAATCTGTCCACCAATTTCTTTTTTTTTCTAAGTATCTTATATGTTCAATTTGGGAGAAGTCACATGATGGATATTATGTTTTAAATGAGTATAAGTTCGTTGTTGCAAGAACATAAAGGCTGAACTGAGTGAACATGAACCTCAAAGCAGGAAACCAGCGCAGCACCGAGCAAAGCTCCAGATTTGGTTACTGACAAGACAGACAAAAGGAGTTTAGTTTCCCAGCCATCCAGGAAATCATAGATAAATTTTCAAAAGTCATCACTGAGTGATTGTCAAGATCAAATTAGATATTTAGGTAGACAGACAGCCTCAAGAGTAGAATGCTGGGAGTTGATAAGCAGGGCAGATAATAGCCACGTTGTGCCCAGGAACTTGGACCTCTCTGTCCTGGGCTCGGCCACTGACGGAATTGAAGAAATGGAAAGCAGAGACACTGGGCTTCCTAGACATCTCTCCTCTCTGGTTTCACTGTTGTCTTTGTTAAATCTATGGTACCACATCTCAGAGAGTAGCTGAAAACCACCTTCAGATAAATTTTTTAGGTAGTTTGTTTTTTTTGGGGGGGGGTTGGTTTTGTGGGTTTTTTGTTTATTTGCTTGTTTTGGTGGTGGTGTTATAGTTTCTGAGACAGGGGTTTCAGTAAGTAGCCCTAGCTGGCCTGGAACTCCTTAGAGACCAAGCTAAGGATCACAGAGATCCACCTTCCTTTGCCATCATACCTAATTCAGATAAATTTTTAAGAAATATGAAACAATTTTGTGTGGCAAATATATATGAAGTCCTTTAAATTAGCAGCTTTTTTAAACAATGACTGCAGAATCAGACCATGTTGTGCATATGGCTCTATAGTAATGCTAAAGCTTAAGTTTTGAGTCCATTCAGACTGATTTCAGACAGCTCCTTCCTGCTCCCCCAGTCCACCATGCCCCCATTAGTCTGCAGTCATTGGTTAGTGGTGAGAACACCTTGTTCTTGCTACGATGTCTAAAATAAGACTGACCGTGGTTCTGAGTGAAAACTTGATGACTGTCCGAGCTTCATTCATGAAGTTCATGCCACTCACATGGTTGCTCTAGGAATGTTCTTGTCTCGTGCTTAGCTGTAACCTGCTTGCTGGAGTATGTGGATTGAAGGACAGCAGAATTATAGTCTGAGTGTGGTTGGCTGTATGTGTCACAAGAACACCATGGTGCTGCTGTCTTCTCACACAAGGGTGTCTTACAGGGTTACCGCTACTGGGCCGGCATCGGAGTCCTCCAGAGTTGTGAGTCGGCACTGACCCATTATCGCCTTGTTGCCAATCATGGTACTTCTCTTGCTTTTATCTTTCATGCTCTAGAAAAAAAAATACATAATTAATTTTGTGTGTATATATATATATATATATATGTTTTGGTTGTAGTAGTTCAAATATTGCAAATGACTCTTTGAATTGAACTTACCTTTTAACTACTTTAATTATCAAGAAAGACACTCCTTTCACCAATTTGTTCTTAAACATTTGTAGTAGAAGTCTGGTTCATTAGTGGGTTGTTATATAGACTGCTACGGAAATGGTACCATTAGCACCATGTCTGTCCTCATCTGCTTGCTGCAGTTGTGAGCCTGCTCCGCTGACTTTACCTTGCATTCCTATTTGTCCTCCTCTAACAGTTGCCAGCGATATCTCCCTAACTGGAGGCTCTGTAGTTCAGAGAATACGGCTGCCTGATGAAGTGGAAAACCCAGGGATGAACAGTGGGATGCTGGAAGAAGATTTGATCCAGTATTACCAGTTCCTAGCTGAGAAGGGTGATGTCCAAGCACAGGTGTGTGTTTGCATCAGGCAATCTCTTGCTGCATTGTCTGCTTCATGGGGGGACGGGCAAGCACCCCCATCTGTAAGTAATGTTGTCTTTGCTCTTAGTAATTATTAGCTTTCTTCTAGATCACCAGTGGATCTTTTAGAAAAAGAACATCCCACACACTCAACACTTTTTTTCCTATTAAAGTCACAGCTGTTTGAGATACATGCAAATAAGTACTAAGAATAGTTTTAAAGCTCACAGAAGGAACTCTTAAGTTAAAACTGTAGTGAATAGCAGATCTGAATGTTACTCATGGAAGTTAGAATACAACTGTCCTGTCCATTTTAAGTCTTTCTTTTGCACTGGGGTATATTTTGGCTTAAATGTTTTCTGCTACTTGCTTCCTTTATCTTGCTTTTCTACATTCCCTTTCCTCTGCTTTCTTGACCTTGTTTTTGGTGGTTACTGCTGCTGCCTCTCCTTCTCCATGACCCGGACAGTTGGGCCTTCTTTGTGTTACCTAGAGATGCCCACACAGCTCCACCTCTAGTCTAATGGATAGACATGTTACCATTCCCAGGACAACCCCGAGACCGTAGACTGTGCTGAGCATGTTGACTTCTGTGTGGTTTTGTGAACCTCACATTTCTCTTCTATACAGTACATACTAGTATAAATTTACTCACGGATTTGTCTTTTCTTGTGTTTATTGCTTCTTGGATAATTGTCTTCATTCACTTAAGAACATCCTTTAGTATTTCCTTTAGAGCATGTTCACTGAGTTAAGCATAATTCATCTAAAAACCTTTTAGGAGCCAGGGAGGGTGATGCCTCGATAGATAAAACACTTGTTGTACAAGTGTGAGGACCAGAGTTCATGTGCCCAGAAGCCACACAAATGCCAGGTGGGTGTGCTTCCTGGCTGCAGTTCTAGCTCTGAGAAGGCAGTGACAAGACCCCCAGAGCAGCTGGCTGGCTAGGATGATCTTGTTGGTGATCTGTGGGTTCAACTGAGAGGACTTGCCTCCATGAATAAAATTGAGAGCAATTAAGGAAGCATCCTTCAGGCCTCCACCTGCATACGTATGCTCTTACATACATGTGAACATACAAACACTGCATGTGTGTACAAAAGAATGCTGTTTGCTTCAGAAGAATGCTGTTTATTTTAAAGCGTGCCTTTTTAGTTCTTGATAATTTTAGGATAATTAAAACAGAATAGATACTCAGGATTGTAGACTAGATTTCTAGTCTTTTGATTAATAAACAGAGCCTTTTTTATAGCCAACTGTGGGTCTGATTTTAATTGTATGGCAGATGCTCGCTTTCACATTTACATGGTTTTTGTTGCTTTTCAGGTTGGTCTGGGACAGCTGCACCTACATGGAGGGCGTGGAGTAGAACAGAATCACCAGGTAACCACCCTGTAGTAAGGCTTCACTCACATTGTAGCAAGAATGGTGCTGTGCGGATATGCTTTGTAAGTCAGGCTTATTAAACATCTGTCAGAAGTGAGCTCTCAACACCTACCTGATGGCTGATGAACACATGAAAAGACGTCAGAAAGGCCAGGGTGTGTGTGTGTGTGTGTGTGTGTGTGTGTGTGTGTGTGTGTGTGTGTGTGTGTGTGTGTGTGATGTGTAATATGTGTGTGTGCGCGCAGATGCCAGTGCAAAGGCCTGGAAAGGGTGTCAGGTACTCTGAAGCTGGATTACAGGCATAAGTGCTGGGGACGGTACTCAGGTCCTGTGGAAGAATGCAGCATGTGCCCTCAACTGCTGAGCTATCTCAGATTGTATTACTTTTAAACTTAGCTCTTAGTACTGCCCAAACACATAGATACTTCTCGATTTCTTTGTTGTTAAGTATATAGTAGAGTAGATCTTAGATACCCTTTGGGTCTGGAGAGATGGCCAGCAGTTAAGAGTGCTTGCTGCTCTTACAGATAACCTGAGTTCTGTTCCCAGCACCCATGTCCACGGTTTAGAGCTGCCTATAGCTCCAGTTCCAGAGGATCTGACAGTCTTCAGGGCCCTGAAGTTACCCACATTCAGTTACACATACCACACTCAGACACATGCACACATACTCAAAATTAAAAATTATTTTTTTTCAAAGAGCAAAAGGAAGCCATTAAAAAAGACAACTTTTAAAGACTATAAGGCTGAGGAGGATGTTATTTATTAGAAATCAAAAGCATACAACTACCCAGGCTGATACAGCTACTTACTGAGTTTTACCTGCTTTCTCTCCTAAGTATGACTCATCTCTTCCCTCTCTCCATTATACCTGTCACTCGACTGAGTCACCTCTCACCTGCAGTTTTTGTAAGCCCAGTGTCTGATCTTTTGTTCACTTAGAACTTCCTAGTGCTCTGTGGGTTCCAGCAGCTTAGAGATTTGCCCTTTAACATGACCTCCAAGACCTTATTCCAGCCCCTACCTCTCCAGTCCCTTGCTAAGTCACAAGCACACAGAATTTTCTAAGGTCTTTGAACCTATTGAGAGCCTCTTTCTCATGACTTCAGTGATGTCAACCCTGCTGTCTGTGGTGACTGTCACCCCCATACAGTAATTCCTACCCATCACTCCCTCAGCTGCATCCCCACTCCAGAGAAAGGTCACGTATGACAAAGGATGCCTGAAAAACATATGCTCTCTGTGATCCTTGTCCAAAGCAAATTGGTTGGTTACCTAGCCTTTTTCTGTGCTACGGCATAAGTTCAAGAGAGCACAGTCACGTCTGCCTTGCTACCACTTTATCCCAACCCCCGGCAGAGCCTAGCTCATAGTACGTTTTCTAGAAGTATGTGTCAAATCTACAAAACTCTTATTTTGCTGCCATACCACTTAACCATGTCAAGTTATGTCACCTTCAAGAATGAAATTGTCACAAAAACACTTATCACTAACCGTGCTAAGTGCCTGTGGGTTTTTTCAGTCAGGCAGCTGTTTGTCTCTTGGTCAGTAAAATGTATGCTGTACGCTGCTATTTAACAAAATAATGAGAGTGCAGGATTCTGGGGTCGTTTGCCCCAGTGCTCTTACATAGTGAGAACTGGGAGTGTTTTTGTGCCATGTACTGCTTCCCTTAAAGCAGCTCCACAGTGGGAGGATATTTCACCAGCCTCACAAGAGAAAGAGAAGTTATTTCCAGAACATGTTTGCATTAATTCAACAAATATTTCAGTTCCTACCACATGCCAGTCACGGCCAGGTTTTCCAAATGCAGTACTGAATGGAAAGCTTTGGTCATTGTCCTTACTGGAGTTTCAAATCCAGCAGAATATTGGTTACTTTCTAAATGATCGCACCAATAAATAGCAAGCATTTAAAGTTGTCATGACTGTTTCAAAGTAGAATCAAGGTAAGGGAGGGAGATCCAGGTGTCAGGGAAGACTTCTTAAGGGAGAAGGAGGTGGCATGTTGACACTGGAGATAGAGCCATTCCAGGGCAAAAGGAACACTGTGCCCTGGCACTGGAGCAGAAGGGAACAGGGCTGGTATGCCCATGGTGCTGACATCATAGGACATAATGTAGTTCTGAGACAGGTGGCGCTTGCTCTTATCAGCTTAACCTCTGTACTTGAGGGTTACATGGTTACATGGCAGTTAGTAGGTGGATTTGACATATACTCTGCCAGTTCCATGATTAGACTAGTTTGGCGCCAGAAACATAAATTTATAAGTTGCCAGCATCTAGATGGTATGTGAAACCATGGAGTAGATACGGCTGCTTAGAGAGCATAAGTGAGGATGGCGCCATCAGTTGCACCTTGAAGAACTTTTGAGTATAGAGAGCAGATGATAAGAGTAAGAACTAGCAAAGGTGACTGCGGATGGCGCAGGTACAGGTGAGATTAAGGAAGGCAGGAAAGGATGGCATATGAGACCAAGCTAAGGAGTGTTTCCCAGAGAGTGAGGTAGACTCCATCAGATGCCACAGAGAGGTGGACTGAGAGAAGAGACTTCTGCTCACCGTGAGGTTATTGGTAGCTTGAAGAGCTCCTGTCTGAAGTAGTTGGTGGAAGGCACTCAAGCTTGTAGCATGGAGTGGAGTCCTGAGAGGACTCACTGGGAAGCTGCTGTGAGTGAAGTCGCGATGGGTATCCATCCCACTGAAGAAACTAGGGGAAAAGATGAGTCTTGTATGGTTTTGGTAAATTTTTATTAATAGATTAGGAGAATGTACTGGAATGAAAAAAAAGGAATGAAAAGGAAGAGATTAAATCATCAACAGGAGTGAGAAATAACCAGTGATATAAGTGAGCTGTGGTAGCATTGAGTTGCGAGGGATGGTAATGAAGATCTTCCGGCACCAGTGGGTTTAGTTATGTGACTTTAAATACAGCCAAAAACTTTCTCTAAGTAATACGAGAGGGGATGTATTCCAGAATATGCTCAATATCTTGTGAATGTCTGTTAGGGTTTTTTTTGTTGTTGTTTGGTTTTTTGTTTTGTTTTGTTTCTTTTCTCCCAGGTACTGCTAGTAAAGTAGACAGTTGAAGCTGAGCTGCCTACAGCTTATTTACATTGCCTGTAATAAAAGCATCCTCTTACCTGGGAACTTTAGGGAACACAAGACATTTATTTGTGATCATAAAAACTTCTAGATACATGCATTTCTGATTGAAATCCTGATAACTGGATATTCTTGTTTTTTAAGCTGCTTCACCATAAGGAGATTTTTTTCCCCTGGTTTTCCTGAAGTGTTTTGGATAAAATAATTAGTTTTTAACTAATGAATTATGAATTATTCTTTCACAGAGAGCATTTGACTACTTCAACTTAGCAGCGAATGCTGGTAATTCACATGCGATGGCCTTCCTGGGAAAGGTACTGTATACCCTGCAGTTATGTCATGTAAAGCAAAATAGAATTTGCAGTGCCCGTGAATCGCGTCCTGTCTCCAGACAGTGCCATGTGAGCACTCTCAGACTGCTTAGACGTAGTATAGTGCTTATTTCTAAGTCATTCACTGTCTGAGCTCCTACTACTGTATCAGTATATGCAATGACGAGGGCTCCATACTGTATTTTATACGGGGTTTTGCTAAGACTCACAGTTGTCTACTTCTTTTCATACGTGAATGAAAGAATTTTTTTGGCATTTGTCTACAGATCTTTTCATTGTCTTAAATATGACAGCTGTAAGCAGCTTTCCATGTAGTTTTTTTCTGGAGCAAGGAAGCATTTACATCTAAAAACTAATAAATAGATTCTGTTTCAAGGAAGGATTCCCTTTTCGTCATTTTATCATTAATACAGGGTAAACTGACAGTTGTTCATATATAACCAAATCCTAAGATGAGGAAGTTCAGGTGGAGTCTAAGGATTTTACAAATAAGAAAATGTCATCCAGACTTACCACACAATCACAGCTAGCTCCCTGGGAGCTGGAACATTGCAGGCAAGTGTTCCAGTATTGTATAGTATGAACCGTGTGGGTGCTGTGGTGGTGAGGATCTCAGCCTTCCAGCACCAGAATGCAGGAATCTTTTTTCTTCATTTGTTTTTGTTAAGAACTTAAAATCTCTTTATTTCCAACAGGTTTACTTTTTCTTTGTTACTAATTAACCCTAGATCTAAAGGCAACCTTACTGCGGTTTCCTTAATATTATATGAATGAGAAGCAATGTTGACATTTGTTGTCCTTTCTTTGAAAGCTTTATCTGATCCTATAATTAGTACTTATACCTTGTTAAATAACTTTTTAGTTACTTGTTTTTGTATATGTGCACACATGGAATATGTGTGTGTAGGTATGCATGTACAGATGTGTGCCTGTATATAGAGACCAGAAAATAGTCTTGGGTATCATTCACCTTATTTTTGAAACAGGCTCTCTCATTGGCCTGGAACTTAACAAGTAGGCCAGATTAGCTGTCCAGCATACAGACACAAACAAATGTAATTTTTAAAAATGTTTTAAGAGTTCTTGAGGCAGTCATTAACCTGCTTTCTATATTCAAATTTATACCTAAGTCATATATTTAATAGAATACCAAATACTTAAAAATATGTAAATATTTACCAGTGAATATTTGCCTTAAATTCTACACTTTCCTATAGAGAATTCTAAACTTTGTGGGATAATTCCATGAGAGCTAATAAAAATGAGATGAGAAATGGAAAAAAAAATGTATCTGGAGAAAGGGTAACAAGCCCACCTGAAATTGGGGTCTGTTTTCCAGATGTATTCTGAAGGAAGTGATGTCGTACCTCAGAGCAATGAGACAGCACTTCACTACTTCAAGAAAGCCGCTGACATGGTGAGTCTTCCCAACTCAGTTGACCCCTGTGCGTGACCAGTGGTTAATGAATGGACTGTGTCAAAGGATTAATCCTGACCGACCCGTGCCCCAAGTTATTGGAAGTGCTTACATATACCTGATGAGCTGACTGGAAAAGCTTTCCCAGTAAAAGCAGTTACTGTTTTAGGAACTAGGTAGATGAATGTTAAGTCTGCTTAAATTTCTTTAAAGTATTTCCTAATCAGGAGAGTACTGGTTTTTAGCGATGAAATTGGGAGTTGCGTACCCTACCTCAGTTGTACTGCAGTTTGAAAGCCACCAACAACTGTGGTACACAGTTTAGACTTTCTTTGACCCAGAAAAAAAAAACAAAAAACACATGTAGGCTCCTTAAGATAAGACTCTGTCTGCTTGCTGTGTGTGCACTGACCTCTGTCCAACTATGTGCTACTGTGTATTGCTGTACATCACAGCTTCAGTTGAGTGTTTTCCTGAGGACTGCCATGACACATTTTTTTAAAAATGTCGTCTATCCCTCCAAGTTTGAGTGAATTATAGAATTTTCTGTTTCGCATCTCAGATACTGTCACTGAGCTAGTCTTCAGTATCATTGCTGCTGGCAGTGCGTGACTGTCGGCTCTGCTCCATAGCGCTGGCCTTCCTCTTCTGTTAGGACAGGAAGTGACCAGTGAACCAGCAACCCAGATGGGACCTGCTTTTAATTTTGGTGAAATATATTAGTCATGTTTGTGTCATAAATTCATGGTAATGATGGTCATAAGTCAGGTCACAAATTTGATCCTGGAGTCATTTAATGTTTTAGTCTTTGAAAACAAAGTACTGATAGCCGTCTGTGTCTAAAAGTCCAGTGAAGTTTACTCTAAATGGAAGGAAGAAGATTGTTTTTTATTGGAAACTAATTAAAACCTATTTCAGTGTGCTTCAGATTATTTCCTCTGAGTCATTTATCCTCCCCTGTGTTGTAATGAGCTCTTTCCCCTGTTGTCTGATTTGTCTGTTTTACAGGGCAACCCTGTGGGACAGAGCGGGCTTGGAATGGCCTACCTCTATGGAAGAGGAGTTCAAGTTGTAAGTGTGTGTGGCATGCTGAGTTTAGGAAGCAGGCAGCCAGTGCGGGCAGGAGGTGTTCCTTCGGTCCAGCCATCATTGCAGCAAGCCCTTTCCTGCTGTCTCCGAGTTGGCTTGTTCCCACCCGTGCCTCACACCTCACCTACTGTCTCTGGGACCATCTAAGGGCTAGAGTTGTTTCCCATTCTTCGTGTCTGCTTTCTACACTCTGCACTCTTCCCATTTCTCCAGGACTTCCTTCCTTGCCCGCTTCCTTACTCGAGGCTAAGAAGGCATTCGAGTCTCCTCTATTTAGAAGAGAGAGGCTTTCCCTTCTGCCCTTTGTTCCTTCTAGCTTCCGCCTCTCTTCTCTCCAGTCCTTCGCTGAAAGCCAAGTGTCTCCAAAGAATGAACCTTAGTAAGCCACTTTAGTTCTTAGTTGTCAGGTTTCTGTCTCATATCCAGGTCACCAGTAACCTCCTAAATGTCAATGTTATGTCTGCAAGCACTTGTTTGTCCTTGGCCATTGTCTCATGGTAGATGCCCCCAAATCATGATGTTATTCTAACCAACATGCTTTTTGTGTTTGAAACTAAAACTGGGTTTTTAAAACTTACCTGTATGTATTCCCTAACATAAAAGACAGTGATATCTTTGACCCCTGATCATTAGGATTCCAAAATTCAGAGTAATGTATTTAATTTGTCCTATGGTTACATATGATCTATGGGCTCTAAGAACATGGCATCTTATAATGTACACAGGAAGGGAACAAATAAGGAGAAAATAATATTCCTTACCTAATATTAGAAAAATTAAAGTTTAAAGGGATAAGGTGATTAGTAAAAAGTTTTTCTTAATTCCTACTCTAGTATTCTATTTGTGTTTATGCTTTCTGAGAGCAAACATAAATTGGTTCACAAAACTCTTATTTGCTTTTCTTCTAAATATGAAACCCTGACTCCCCTGTAACCTGAAGCATTAATGGCTATTTTTTAAATCATAAAATGGTCTTTTAAGAATATGTATACTTATTCTTACAAAGAATGAGTCTCTGTACTTCCAAGTTTATCACTCTTTTGTGCTTTCTTACCTTTTGACATCTTGTTCTGCAGAATTATGACCTGGCACTCAAGTATTTCCAGAAAGCTGCTGAACAAGGCTGGGTGGATGGGCAGCTGCAGCTTGGCTCTATGTACTATAGTACGTATCTTTGTAGAATTAATGATGAGTATAACAATCCAAATTATGCATCTCATTTCTCATTGCAGTTTATATTAATCGACATTAATATATTAATCTGTAGTGGTGACATTGACATGTATCACTCTGTAAGAATTCCGACTTTCATCAGGTTTATTCCTCTCAGAGAAAGTTTCTCCGCTGTGTCACTAAATCCTGTGTAAGACTCTGCTCGCCTTTCATTGGCTTTTGTTTCCTTTGTCTTGCAGATGGCATTGGAGTCAAGAGAGATTATAAACAGGCCTTGAAGTATTTTAATTTAGCTTCTCAAGGAGGCCATATCTTGGCTTTCTATAACCTAGCTCAGATGCATGCCAGCGGCACAGGGGTGATGAGATCCTGTCACACTGCGGTGGAGGTGAGGGCTTTTCTGCAGCCTGGCTATTGGAAATGGGTTTGCCAACTGGGAAGGCCTGCCTTTTCCATTCTGGTTCCCTTGACCTGATTCCTTCCACAGTAGACTCCGCTCACTGGGATTGATATTCTGAAGGAAACTGGAGATGTATGCATTCTGTCCTCCTTATTTACTGGTTCCTGTAATAGGCAGTGTTTGTGAAGCTGAATGTAGGCATCAACAGTATCTGTAGCTCTCCCGGACTATAAGATACCTAGTTTCAAACTAAAGAGTACAGGAAGGAGGTAGGCAAAGGGCTAAGCCAGCATCTCCGAATCTCCATCTTCTCTTCAGCACTCACACCTATCATTGGAGGGACGTTGATAACACTTAGCACAGTTTTGGAAATCTTTCTCTGCTTTATTTAGTGTCCTCCCTTGTAAAATGGGGGTGTTAGTAGGGCTCACCTCACGAACAACTCAGGTAGAAGAATGTGCTGAAACCTGTACTACACAGAAATCACTAGGACAGCTCCTGACCACAGTAATTAATGTGTAGGTTGCTGTTATTTATTGCAGTGTGTTTGCTTCTAAAGAGTAAGCTGCCAACAAGTCATGGAGCAGAGTTAGTCACCTATGCCCAGATGCAAGTTTGTTTTCTATCTAGACATACATGTCATTTGCTTTTCCTCTGTTCACAGTTGTTTAAGAATGTGTGTGAGCGAGGCCGCTGGTCAGAAAGGCTTATGACTGCCTACAACAGCTATAAAGACGGGGACTACAATGCCGCAGTGATCCAGTACCTCCTGCTGGCCGAACAGGGCTATGAAGTGGCACAAAGCAATGCAGCCTTCATCCTTGACCAGAGTAAGGTCTACTTTGGTCCTATAGCAGGTTTTAGCTATAGAAATGTATTTTCTTTTTTTTTTTGGTTTTTCGAGACAGGGTTTCTCTGTGGCTTTGGAGCCTGCGCTGGAACTAGCTCTTGTAGACCAGGCTGGTCTCGAACTCACAAAGATCCGCCTGCCTCTGCCTCCCGAGTGCTGGGATTAAAGGCGTGTGCCACCACCGCCCGGCTAGCAATGTATTTTCAAAATGAAAGGAATACAGAACTGCTCTTTCCTCATCCAAATCCCCAGACTCGTCTCAGAATCTGGCTAAAACCTGCTCCAGGAAGTAGTATCTTCCTGAATCAGTGATTCCTTTTAACCCAGTATCTTCTAATACTCATTTACTCTGCAGGCTAGTTTAATTTCATATTTGCTATGCTCCATGTAGTCATTCTAGATTGCAAATGAAAACCCTTGACTTTTGTTTCGTGTCTTTCGCAGGGGAAGCAACCATTGTAGGTGAGAATGAAACTTACCCCAGAGCGCTGCTGCACTGGAACAGGGCTGCCTCACAAGGTGAGTAACTGATTGTTAGGAGAGTCTTACCCAGGATCCCTCTCTCTGTTGATTTTCGTCTCATGAGCCCTTAAAGATACCATTGCTTACCTCGCTTGTGACCAGTCTTCATTCTTAAATGAGTAGTTGAGTTGCCAGTTCTTGATTCGACATTCCCATCATCGTTTGTTTTTTAGCTTCAGGCCAGCTGATTGTATACATGGAGAACTGAAAAATACACAATAGAATACCAACCTGAAGTGGAAAAGAACTCTTGACCTTTCCCTACTTTTTCTTTATCTTATTTTCCTCACATACTCCTCTCCACATTAGGCCTCTCCTTCTCCAGTCCTACATAGTCCTCAAGTTGAACAGTCAAATTAGACTTAAATGACTCGATAAATGGAGCATGGTCTTTCAAAGGATGGCATTAGTGAGACAGAGTAGCACCCACCTGGTTGACTTCCCTGTAACTGCCGCGTGCTTTCTGCAGAAGAGATAACGTCTACTCTCCGTGCTTACTGGCTTTAGGACTTGGCTGAGGGATCCATTTAAAGCTTTTCTACTATAAATGAGAATTCTGGTTTATATAAGCCTGTTTAGAAAATAAGTTTGATATGTTTATCAGCAGCTTTGCATTTAATTTTGTTTCAGGTTACACTGTGGCCCGAATTAAACTTGGAGACTACCATTTCTATGGATTTGGCACTGATGTGGATTACGAGACCGCATTTATTCATTACCGCTTGGCTTCTGAGCAGCAGCACAGTGCCCAGGCTATGTTTAACCTGGGCTACATGCATGAGAAGGGCCTGGGCATTAAACAGGTGAGTGTGGCATCAAAACTGGCACCTGAGTAGCATTGTTAAGACAAGGGGAGATATTTGCATTGCTGTATTCTGGGCAGCACTGCCCTGTTGGTAGCCTCTTGTTTCAGGAACTGTACCCACCCTCAGTCAGCACCATTGCTTTTGAATCATTTTGAAATGGATTAAAATCTTGTCTACCGATGAACTTTTTTCTGATGCCTCCACCTTCATTTTCTTTAGAATGGTTCTTTAGAATGGTCCTTGCCTCTCTATCCCAAAAGAATTCTAGAATATTTATTACTACTTGTACACTTTAGATAAACACTACAAAAAGGTCCCGAGTATTCAGGAAAGGAACTGGTTCAGCTTTTGAGAACAAGTAATCAAATACAAAGGTCCCAGTAACTCCTATGTGGCATGACTTTTTAAGGTGTCCTAGTCACCATTTCCATTTCCTTCCTCCTTTGTGAATGAAGTAGACATTTATACTACTGAAAACTGATTGGTGCAGCTGACCATGGTGGCACATGCTATAATTCCAGCAATGGGAGACAAGAGGTCAGGTCAGGGTCTTCCTCAAGAACACACCTACTTCTGTTCAGTCTGGGCTACATGAGACCCTGCCCGAAAACAGCAGTAACCCCAAAAGTCAGTCCAATACCAACTAAATTGCTACTAAAGTATGAAGATTGATGATGATTGGAAAATATAATTCAGGGTGTGGTTTGATATGATTGAAATACCCTATTAAATCATCTATATCATAAAATTGGATCCAAGGTCTTGAAAGATTCAGTTGTCAAAAAATGTTTAAATTGTGTATTTTTAATTGGATACTAACCATATTCTTATTATTAATTGAAAGTGCTTTTCTTTTTAATGAATGACACATTTGAGGGCTGAGAACAAGGACTAACTGAAAGTAACTGCTTCTGTTTAAATCTGTGTGTGGAGGATGTAATTTCTGGTGTTTCCCTTCCTTTCCCATGTGTAATAGCTTTCAGTCCTGTAAGTTTGTCATTCTTCAGATCTCCCACCATCCCTGCCATTCTGAATCCTGAACCCTCCATCCTGGGGTCACCGTTTCCAGAAACATTGTAGCAAGACTCCCTGTGGTGGTTTATGTCAGTCAGCACAAGAGCCTGCTCCTATGGCAGCAGCGTAGCAAGGTGCCTGCCTAGAAGTGGTGATCTCTGAGGTTTCCCCACCTCAATAAACTGAGGAAGGACTGGGTCTGTCAGGCTGAGCCATCCTTTGTAGACACAGATTACATGTTGACCCCAGACATGTCTGTCTTAGAAATACTCATAGCAGAAGTTGAGAGCTCCCCATATAGATTCCCATACTTCTCTAGAAAGGACCAGTTGGAGATTCTCAAAGTTCCTACCCCAGTGAACTAAGCCAGAGATTCTTACACTGGCTAAAGTAGTAAGTAAAAGATTAGCTTGAAACTTAGAGGCTTTCCTTGGAAATCTCCAGGTCAGCAATATTTTGTGTCAGGTGTTTGCCTGAATCCAGGGTGTCTACACGTAAAATCTGATGTTACATTGGAAGAAATTAGTTATGTTTTCCAATTCCTGATTTTAAATTTTCAAAATTATTGAATTACAGAAATTTTACCCAGGTAAAGCTTTGGGTTTTCCTTTAGGTCGTGGGCATTAATTTTAAATAGAATCTTGAAAGGTAGGACAACTGTTCTGAAATAAAATAAATACTTTTTGTATATTTTGACAAGAATGAGTTTTCCTTTGTTTTCTGCACTGTAGGATATTCACCTTGCAAAACGCTTTTATGACATGGCAGCCGAGGCTAGCCCAGATGCACAAGTTCCTGTCTTCCTTGCACTCTGCAAATTGGGTGTCGTCTATTTCTTACAATACATACGGGAGGCAAATGTAAGTCAGCTGTGACAGAGTATGTCACTTATTATATCATTATGTTTAATCTTCTCGGGCCTCAAGATAAAAAAAAAAGGAGGGGTCTCCCCTTCTTCCCAGGTGGGGTGAGCTGTAGACCAGGCCACTCACCTTTAGTTCATTCTAGACTGAAGGGTGATGTGTTAAAAATGCCACAGCTTTCTTCTCAGAAACAGCCTGACTGCTTGTGGATAACAGAGCCTAACTAGGCGGTGGGCTACCTGTTCCCCAAAAAGCTCCTGACTGTAGTAACAGGACAGAGGTGTAAGTGCCCTGGGCTCTGCACTTAGATTTCTCCTGTACTCCGTCTGCTCCATAAACATGCTCTGAGCCCTTATTAAGAGCCACTCACCTTTAGTTCATTCCAGACTGAAGGGTGATGTTTAACTCTGAAATGACTTTGAGAACAGGTGATGTGCTGCTCCATTAGACTTATCCTTACACATTACAGATTTAAAAGTGAACAATGCTACTCCCACTCACACAGAAAATGGGCTTCTCTCCCTTTGCCACCTCAACCCACACTGCCGAGGTTCCCAGAACCCAGGACCTGGTTTCTTATATATGTATAATGTCACTCATTGGAGTTTCTTGGTAGCATGAGCCAGTGTGTGTACTTTCTGCCACATACTCTAAGCAGCTGGCCGTGAGGGCTGGGCATGGACTCGGAACAGAGCAGTTGCCTGGCTTATACACAGCCAGCATGAGGCAGCTCTCTGGCTGCCAGAGCTGGCCTAGACCATTGTCTCCTGCACTTTCCTTCAGTGGTTGCAGTCGGATTTAGGATGGTGGCATGCCATGGAGAAGATACTTTTGTTGATTTTTTTTAATACAGATCTACAAAGAGGACAGTAATATTCTCCAACTGAAACAAAAAAGACCAAAGCAGTCCCAGCCTACTGAAAAAAAAAAAAAAAAACAACAGTGCTAAGTAATGATGATAAGAAAGCCAGACTGGGTTAAAGGCTCAGAATCCTCTGGGAAGCACAGTAGTTTTCCTTTTTTTTTTTTTTTTGCCTCTAGAAAATTTAGTGCCTGTGTTTACAAATATGTATTGCAGGAGTTTGGGGCACAGTTTTACAAAACCTCTAGACTGAGGATATAACCTGTAAGTTCAAATTAACATGTGAAATAGCATGCATTTTAGTTAAAATGTAACCAAAGCCGCACACCTTTAGTCCCAGCACTCGGGAGGCAGAGGCAGGTGGGTCTCTCTGAGTTTGAGGCCAGCCTAGACTACAAAATGAGTTCCAGGACAGCCAGGGCTACAACATAGAGAAGCCACGTCTCAGAAAAAAAAAAAAAAGAGGTGTTTGTTTAGCCAATGGACACCTAGTCCTGTAGTCTTCAGGTAGACAGGAGAAGCATGGCTAACTGTCGGGAAAGTGAGTGTTCAGCTGGTCTGTTGTCACTGTGGGCAGGTTACATATGCCAGCATGCAGGAGTTTTTGGGGTTTCTTTTGCCATCCCGGTGATCCTTTCAAATATCTACTGTGAGAAAGAGCTGGAAGTTGCTGCATGAGATTTCTGATGGAAGAATTCACTTAGACATCTGATGTCGTCAGCAGTTAGGACATAGCAGCTCGGTTCTTGGGACACGCCATTGTGGGTTTCTTCTTAAGAGCTTTAAACCCTTGTCAGAACCATGACAGTGTCCTAGAATCCAAGGCTTCAGAGCTTGCTGCCCATCACCAGCTCTCATGTAATGACCTTCAGAGTTCTTTTGCCGACATTGAAGTGATAATGCTTTCTGTGTTGTTCTCATTAAGATTCGAGATATATTTACCCATCTGGATATGGACCAGCTTTTGGGACCTGAATGGGACCTTTACCTCATGACCATCATCGCACTGCTGTTGGGTACAGTCATAGCTTACAGGCAGAGACAGCACCAGGATATACCAGTACCCAGGCCCCCAGGGCCACGACCAGCTCCTCCCCAGCAGGAAGGACCGCCAGAGCAGCAGCCACCACAGTAGCAGCCACACGCCTTCCTGGGTCCGTGACCACTAGGGAGCTGCTGGCTGAGAACACTTGCATTTGATGTAGGGCTCTAAATGGTGGCCACCACCCGGAAGAGGCTCGAAGAAGTGTGGGGTCCCAGAAGCTGCTTAGAGCCCGCTGCCTTCCTTTTCAGGGATGAGTAGCTCTCGCTGGAGCTACAGTGAATGTTTGCTTCAGTGCCATATGGAATGACAACTCTCAGTGGCTTTCCTTTCTCCTTCTTTTCCTCTCTCTTTTCCGGAAGCATAAGACACTTGAGTCATGTCTGCTGTACCCATCTGTCTCTCCTGAGAGTGTCCTTTTGTCACCCTGTCAACGCGTGTGAGTTTTTACATCAGTGTCTTTTCAGGTCCCAAGCCTTGACAACCTGGGAAAACTCAGTTAGTTGCAAGTTTAACCATAAAAACATGCTTAAGTCTGAAAATAGAACTTGCCTTTAAGTCAAAAACAGAACAAGCCAAACAAGACGTCTTCAGGGTGTTTGGGAAATGCGGTAACTGGGAAAGTTTACCAGCCTACATGCAAGTACACCTACATGGCACTTTCTGTATTAAAAGGGATTATTGAGCGGTTTCCTGTACTGGCAGCTGTGACACTTCATAACAGACTTCCTCGAAGACTGAAAGGCTTTGCGAAAGCATTCTTCGTGAACTTCACTTCTTGTAATGGAATAGAAGTAAAACTCAGTGAACTGACTCCTTGCACTCACATAGGAATTTGCTCCTGCTCCTCAGTGTGATTTGCTTGTTGGTGTGAGTGTGCAGAGTGGTCCAGAAGCCAGAGGACAGACTGACTCAGTGGAGGAATCGGAAAACAGCCTTAACCGACTTCGGGGGGGAGGAGACACACCCTCCCACCAGTTGACACCCTGCTTCCCAGGTTTTGTCTCACTTTTCATTTCTTACTGTACAGAGAACCCTCTGAAAATCTTCAGATGTGAAATTCTATTTTCAAGATCTGTCGGGCAGTCGCTTCCCTTGTAATACTAAAACTCAGATCATTAAGGGTGAGTTAGACCCAGTGCATGGCGAAAACGAAGGCCCGGGTGTGCCGTTCTGTGTGCTCTGGTAGCTTCTTGTTTCTGACAGTCTTGTGTGGCTGTAGAAGTCAGCCACTTGCATAGCTGTCATGGTACCGCCCTACTGTTGTAAACGTGAGGAAATCGAGGCTGTCACGCGAGCATTTCCTGCTGTAATTGATGTACAAACAACGAGCCTTGAGAGCATCATGTAATCAGCCATATGAAAGAATTAAAGCCGAAGCTGAGTTTGGGGTTTGAGTAAGCCGCAGATGGCAGCGTCCAGCAGCCAGCACCCCGTAAGGGAGCTGACACTAGCCTGTTGGTGTCACCTTTCCACTTTTCTGTGATCCACCATGAGACTTGTGGAGTGTGTAATGCTTTGGGTTGGGATGTTGGGATTCTAATCAGAACTAGATTTAGTTCATCTCTAATGAACATGAAGGCTTTAATGTGAAGTTGTGTGCTTTCGTGTGTGCTGACAGTATTATGGGATACCTGGTAAGCAAACTTTCCTCCCAGATACTTGCCTCCAAATTTGAAGAGGTGGCCGCAGAGAATCCATATGCATAAAAGAAGATCTTTGAGAGGCAGCAAGTGATTCTCTCAAAAATGTAATGTTGCTTTGGGCAGCACCTATAAATATTAAGGCTTATTCGGTGTCCTGTGCTTAAAGATTAGGTGGTGAGTGGTACAGTAAACAGGGGCTGTCACTGGGGCTGGTGCTGCTGCCTCTCCTCCCAGCCCCACCCTAAACCCAGCCTAACCCATGGTGGCAGCACTTAGAAGGCCCTGTTTGAAGTTATTTAGGGGAACTGGGTACGGTGGTGTACCAGTAGTCCCAGCTTCTTGTGGGGCTAAGGGAGGAAATTGACTTTAGGCCAGGAGTTCAAGACCTCAAGCAACAAAACAAGACGCAGTTTCTAAAAATAAATAGTTGGGAAACTCTCTAAAGTAACTGTGAGTTCTATGGTTGTCCTGTGCCACCCACCTAATATCTCTTTACTTCCCTCAGAGAGTACCTGGAGAAAATAGTTCTTGAGCTAGGATACACTACCTAAGGCTGGCTGGGTCAGCGTGATCTTGTTCCTCATGTAGCGGACTTGCCCCTTGCTGCCCTCTGTTGTTAAGATTGCAGGTATTTTCCCTTGGCTTGTTAACACCTTCTCTTTCCAGCCTGGATCATTTGCACCCAGAAATCTGGATACCATGTTCAGAATAATTCAGTTCTTACGGCTTATTTCAAAGACGGTGTCAAAACGCTTTGCTCCTGATCTCTTACTGCTCAAGGCACATGGTACCTAAGCAAATAGGAATTGGGTTTGGTGTTTCTCTTTAAAATAATTCACAGTTCTTACTAATGGCATCCATTTGAATAAAGTGGCAGTAAAGCTAGTTAATGTCAGTGACATTAAGCCAACTCCAGGATTCAGGAGTTTTAGCATTAGGGTTTAGATTTCCAGATAGAGCGTGGCGTCCTTGCTCCCTGTAGCCCACCCTTCCTGCTGCCTTTTGTGGTCTGTCCTGTTCTCTACTCAGTCCCTATTCCCCTGTGTGCCTGCCCCATTGGGTAGCCAGCTGTTTCAGAGTCTTGAGACCACAAGTTTTACTTTGGTGGTGTTTTACAAAGGTGAAGTTTTTCTTTTTGTGTTTGAAGTTTTTGTTTCTGATTTCTGGGGTTTTTTTAGTTATTAACTGATAGCACAAAAGAAAAGGTAAATCAAAGGCTGGTTTTTTCTTCAAAAATTCATTAACATTTAAACCAGATTAATGTAAAAATACAAGTCCTAAGTCTTGTTATTCTTCTGAATATAAGATTAATTTCTGGACTTCTTCCACTCACTGTCTTGTCTCTACCATGAGAGGCACTAGAGTCCTCCTTCGGGAATCTGGTAATGAGCCAATGACTGGCTGTTCTATGCATAGAATTTTGGCTTTATTTGACTGGTTGGTTGGGTTTTTTCCTCCCTTCTCTGCTCCTTGTGTTTGCTCTTTAGTGCTTGGGAGCAGGCATGTAGGCTTCCAAAAGCGGACCTCAGCTCTTCATGTGTATGGCATGTGCACCAGTGTCTAATTCCATGTGCACAACCTTCTCTGCAGGGGTTTGGACTAGCACTTCACATGTACACTTCAGACAAGGCGCTTCTGGTGGCCCGCTCCCTGCCAAGACGAGCGGGCCAGGAAGAGCTGGTGTTTGGCAGTGACTCTAAAGTCTATTAGACAATATTATGGCCAGAGTTGTGCAGGAAATAATCAGAGCAAAAGAAAACTATTTTATGCAAAAAGAAATATTCTCACCAGTTACTGAGAGAGAAATGTTCCTGGATGCTGTGTTGTCTGGTTTTTAAATGGGTAATATTCTTTGAGAAGAAGCCAAGTGTCTCCACCCACTAGGGATTTCAAGAAAATTTGAAATAACCCCATATACCAATGATTTGTATCTTAACGAGACTGTTTACACATTTAGAAAACTGGTTTTGTATGCATAAGAAGGGTCCTTTGGTTATGTGCAGGGAGCCGTTCAGATGTGCTATCTTTACTATTTATTGATGAACAACCTGACACTATTTCCCTTTTATTTAAAAGAACAATGTTGACATGATCAAAGTATGACCACTATAAATGTTGAGGGAGGTTTTAAAGAGCATAAGCTGGCATTGTGAAGGAACACCATAGTAGACGTTTGTAAATTTATTTTGTATTTAATGGAATGCAGTATAAAGGCTGGTGAAGTGTATTATAATTGTGTAAACAAATCCTGTTAATAGAGAGATGTACAGATTCGTTTTGTACTGTATCTTGAAACTTGTGAAATAAAGATCCCACCTCTGGTTATCTTGTCTGTGGTTGTGTGCCGTGCCCAAAGGCCTTCCCATCCAGACTTCTGCTTTAACCTGGAAGAGTCAACGTTTCAGTGAACCCTCCTTGAAATTCAGAAACAATATTCTAGAATGCATTCGTCTGGGGAAATTTGAATCTCACTTCTCTAACGTCTGTCCTTCAGATTCTCCTGAATTGAACATTGTTCTATGAAGGACATGAATTTGCCAGAACTGATAGCTATTTGTGGAATCGCTGGTGTTTGGCCTTACTCTGCCTGAGATGTGTATAGTAAGCAGACTTACCTCTTTTTAAGCTGATTATAGTGTAATTTGCCAGCATATGACTGCATGCTCATCCCTGGTTTTTAAGAGGTCTTGCAGAAACAGAGATACAGCACAATGAAGCCTATTTAAAATAAGATCTAAATAAAGAGGAAACAAAAGCAGCATTAGCTGAGAGTAAGCTGTGTACACACAATCCTAGCCAGGGGTTGAGGGTGTGGCAGTGGAAAAGGGCTTACCAATAAAGTATAAGAAACCCTGAGTTCCATTCTCAAGGTTAGGGGGTGGAAAGCAAGCAAGCTGGAAGAGAGCTATAGGTTTGTCCCTCCACACCCTGGCAGGCAACTCAAAGGTGATGATTGCCAAATGGTCCAGCAAAGAGCATCATCAGATCCTTGGGTAAGAAGTCTGTATAATACAGATACATGTTGGATCACAGTTGTTACTCTGAGGAACACAGCCACCCGAGGTGGCCTTGGCTAATGCAAAAGTGGAGATAGAGATGTCAGAGTGACAGCCTCTGCCGTCTGCCAGCTCCACCAGAAATTAGGAATGGAGCCTAATGTACCGCGAATATTACCGCGAATAACATTACAGCGAAACCCTCAGTCTCTGTTGGCTGTCACAGCCCCTCCCCTCTAACTGAAAGTACTAACGTACAATGGCTGCTAAGCTGTGGAGTTGAAAGTTTACCCATCTGCATTTCCCAGATTCTTCTGCTATGGCCTTGCCCACTGTATCCTTTTTCTTAGCCATACATGAACAATTTTAGAAAGCAGAAACTATTTTTAAAAATGCAAAAGGAAACATTTTTACTTACTATTTTCCAGAAATATATTTTTTTTAAAAAAAAAAAAAAGCTTTAGAACCTGGTAGCTGAAGAGGATGTTTCTGGGCCACCTCTGCTACAACTTAGAAAGTCAGCAGATTGAACGTGAGTATAAGTGGGTCCTGAAAATTCTACCAACTAGCAATAGTTTGTTAATGTTCCATTTTGGACAAAACCATACACCTTTAATCCCAGCACTTGGGAGGCAGAAGCAGGTGGATATCTGTGAGTTCAAAGCCAGACTGCTCTACAAAGTTCCAGAACAGCCAGAGCTATTAAACCAGAGAAACCCTGTGTCAGAAAGACAGACAAATAAAGGCTGGGTGTGGTTGGTGCACTCTTTAATCCCTGCCCTCAGAGGTGGGAAGTTCAAGGCCATCAGGATCTACAGCACAAACTCCGGGCAGCCAGGGCTACACAGACCCTGTCAAAAAAAAGAAAAAAGAAAAATAGTCTGTCACTGATGCCAAAGTTTTATTTTAAAAGCAAAGAAAAAAGGCATGAATCACTTCCTTAGAGGAACTGAGTAGCACACAGTCAGTTGTTACCCATCCTTGGAGCATCCATGTTGCCCCTGGAAACAGTCATCCTGGCTCAACCTGGTTTCCTTTTGCCTTCTCTCTGTCTCCCAATAGAACCAGCCTCTCAGCATTGAGAAGGGTTTCTCCTAAGTCTTCTGAGTACTGGGAGAGCCACCTAGTTCACGCAAGGACTCTGAACTTAGAGAACGAAGATGCCACTCTTTCATGTGATTCAAGATTTCAGTCTGACTAGAAAGCATTCTTGGAAGCAGACTTATTTTGAGCTGTGCAGATGCAGCTGTGAGTTTCAAAATTTACCCACCTGGGTTTCCCCTCTCGTCCTGTCCCATTGCCCATTCTGTGCTTTTTCCTAACAAAAAAAAAAAAAAATAGATGTTAGAAACAGTTTGGCATTGGACATTTTTGTTCTAGATGAAATG
This sequence comes from Dicrostonyx torquatus, assembly GCA_028555095.1. NCBI lineage: Eukaryota > Metazoa > Chordata > Mammalia > Rodentia > Cricetidae > Dicrostonyx > Dicrostonyx torquatus. The sequence goes on from JAQHUG010000081.1 coordinate 376,940, forward strand.
TATCCGGGCTAATCCTGGCTCTGTGTGTACACCCAGCCTTAGGCGGAGAGGGGACAGAGGGAACCTCTAGCTGACTCTTATCCTTGGTCTCGGAGAACAGTTGCTCTGGCAACCCGCACACATGCCGTTTTCTTTCGCTTGCTGTTTGAACAGTGTTGTCTGGTAACATCTTACACAACACATGCAAATTTGGTTCTTTCGGGGGATTGAAAATAACACACTCTTTCCCCAGAACCCTGTTTTGACATGAACTGAAATAAGTAGAACTGTCCACGGCAGAGCCACAAACAACAGCTGCCTCTCTGTTCACTTGAAGAAGCCCTCCGTTTGTTTAGGTAGTATCTGTTTCATCATTCGTTTGAGAGTTAAAAGTAATAAAACTATTATAACAAGACTAGCACTTTGTACATTTGGGGTCACCGGATACAGCCTTAAAATACTGAGATAAAGGAAACACCAAGGACCCCGGCATTAACTGCAGAAAAATGGTTGCCTCCCTCTAGCCTGTTGGCTTTTATTAAACGGTCTTTTCATTGTCACCATTCTGGACCAGTGAGACAGCCAGACGGGTAAGGAAGGGCTCACACATAACCCCCGGGGCCTGCAGTTGTAGTCCCATCTACTTCCACCAGCCCTCTTGAATGGCTTAATGCAAGAGGTTAAAGATCAGCCTTAACCAAATGGCCCTCAGATGCAAAGACGAGGAAGGAAGCCATGGGAAGGAGGAAGAGTTTGGGGTAAGTGACTAGAAGGTCTTGGGCAAGCCATTCCACATGGATCTCACAGGCATCATGTGACTGGTTGAAATGGGAGTGATGGGGGATGCTGTTGAGGTCCTACCCAACTGTGGGGATCTAAAATGCCAGCAGTGACTTCATGGGAAATGACACACCGTTGTCCTAAAATGGTTAGCCCCAATAATACACAAAGTTCCCCTTACACTAAAACAAGTCATTCTTAAGACTTATATGCTTCCATTTCTATCCTTCATTCACCAGCCTTTATTATGTCCAAGGCACTGAAATCAATTGGAAGATAAGTGTGTGAAACAATACACTGAAAGCCGCCATTGTCCTTTAAGAGACGACTTCACCGCGGACTGAACACACAGGAACTACGCTTTGTGTGCATTACTGAACTGAATCGTAAATACCCCATGATGTCGGTTCCATCCCCACCACTCTCCTAACAGCTGAAGAAGCCAAAGGATAAAACGCTAAGCAACTTGAGATTGCTCAGCTAGTGTTATTTCTAAAACTCAAATGCAAATGAAAGCCATTCCTGGCTCTAAAACCCAAGTTCTTTAACAACTCGCTACGATATGCCCTTGATGCCGCATGGTAAGATCTATGATAGAGATGTGGCCAATCAGATGGGGAACATGGCAAAAAGTGCAATATCGGTTCTCTCTTGTGTCAACCTGTCGTGCTGTGCTGTTCTTAGCATGTGCCACTGACATAGTGTTTACAGGTGTCATGCTGTGACTTTAAGCATGACAAACATCTGGAGCATGTTAGAGTTGCCCATCTCCGCTCCACCACATCTGGCACTAGGTGAAATGGCTTAAATGGCTGAAGGAACCTTGTGAGCAGGATCTAAACCTTTTCCCCTGTGACTAACATCTACCCGGGACCAGAATAACCAAAGGTACCTCCAACACTTATGTGTTTGGCTCCTGGGCTAGCCTGACCAAAACATCTGGGGACCGCCAGCACCTCTCTACATGAAGAGAAAGAACAGTGTCGAAGTAAATATCCCGAGAGGTTAAGCAGAGCTGCAAGCCACTATAGAAGGCAGCCACATACTTAATGCTTCATACATTAGCATGGGAATAAGCAATGTTTGCCTTCTAGATAACTTCTCTATAAGGAACTTGTGCTCTTCAAGGTATGGTATGCTATTACCATACATCACACAGTAGCCCATCCTGAGGACCTCCTCAGTGGTGGCCTTAAGCAACTTCTCACATCCAAGTTGTTTCTCTGGTACCAACTTTCAGGTGTCTCTGATGTGACTGTCACCTGCCCAGTTTGTCCATAGATTTTGGATCTCTTCATCGAATGTGAACTATCTGAGCTACCTAAAAAGATTAGTGGAGCCAATGAATGTGTGTGTGTGTGTGTGTGTGTGTGTGTGCGCGCGCACGCGCGCGTGCACGCTCAGTGCCAACTGGGGCTAGCTCAGTTCCTAGAGCTTCTCTTTTCCTATGACTTCATGGTACCTCTCTGCCCTCTGGCCAGGCTCACCCTCCTCCAGCCTTCACTCAGACTCCACTGGGTCCACAGGAAGCCAGCCCCATCTGTTATGTACCCCTGTGTGTCTCCTTATCATTGATTACAGCATTTGCCTGCCTTCCTCTCCCAGCTTGTAAATCCCAAGCCAGGCCCCAGTCTGTCTTATTCGCCAGCAGGCATTCAGAGCTTGGCATGACGCCTAACATACAGATTGATTTGTTTCATGCTTGAATTAGCAGATGGACTTTCTAGTAGAAAGAACACCGAAAAGGCTGGTTGACATCCTGAGTCTGCTCTCGGGGAAAAGTGTGGACATGCAAATGGACTTTTAACACTTTGTGTGGTGCCCAGTAGCTTAGCCACATTGATTGAGCTTTCCCTGAGCTTCCTCATTTCCTTAGAAAGATGGAGATTAATCCCTTTTGGGAAACCATCTTAGAAAAGGGACAAGTAGCCCTCATCACCTGGAAGGACAGCATGCTTGGGAATCACACACACATACACAGAGAGAGAGAGAGAGAGACACAGACAGACAGACAGACAGACAGACAGACAGACAGTGTTATAGAAATGGGAACAGAAAGCTTTACTGAATTCAGCCCACTGCAGTAGCAAAGCCCTTTCCAAACTAAGAAGGGGGAGCATTGAGTACTTCGAGTGTCTCTGGAAGGAAACCAGAACAACCTCTGCCCACTTTAGCTCTGGTGCACCAAGCCCATGCAGTGCTACCTGGGTTCTTGCTGCATCCAAGCCTGTACCAGAAAGGAGGAGAAAGCCAGCTTAGCCAGGGTTGGTGGGGTCATGAGTGCTACCAGGAGATGCTACTTTGACACTGTGAGGTGTGCACTGCTTCACACAGGACATGGGCCCTTCCACACACCTCCTTCTTCACTCGGGAACTCTGCATATCAGGAAGATGAAAAACTTGCCTGGAGTATAGTGGAGCCCTTTGTTTTTGCACAAGTTTTATCAGGTAGGTAAAATACCACTAAAAACCAGGAAGTTTTCAGTGTCTACTCCTCACTGGGAATGTCTGGTTTCTTTTTAGGGTTCTGTGGCAGCAGTAATTACATGACCACCTTCATTCTGTGTGACCTGCTAGTATAGAAAGAAGGGCAATGCAGAAAATGGAGTCTATAATACAGACAGACTCCTCTTGCCCTGTCCGGAATTGCTTCTCTCTAAGCTAAACAGCTATGCTAAGCTACTCTGTACATGTCTCTACCAGACAAGGCCAACGTGCACCCATGGCCACATACACCCAAGGATAGCAATGAATGCAACCCAACCACACAGAGTCGATCATAAACTCAAACACTGTGAGATTATCTTGTAACTCGACTGTGCAGTTCTCAAATGTGAACTGTATAGATGATAATGCCATGTTACCATCTATGTCAAAAGATCAAGTGTGCCAGTTCAGAGCCTAAGCTCTCGGGCGTTCTTCTTGTCAACCATGTTTTAAATCTGAACATATCAGTTCCTCTTTAGCTAAAGAAAACAAAGCCATTGGTTTTCTTGGCAAAAGAACAAAACCAC